>JBAMBR010002417.1:0-15657 GCA_037044475.1 Zaprionus obscuricornis | reverse complement strand
ATAGCAAAACTCGCTATGATTGGTCCACATCCAATGCTTATTAATGACTGTTAAACTGTGTCTGATTATGTTATGTATGTATTCAGGCAGACAGTTGCATACACACACGCATGTGCAGGTATATGCACACATATGTATGTATGTACATATGCATAAAGTGCATGTATGTACATATGCACATATGAGCGTATGTTCATGTACACTTTTGAGTGTTTAATAACTGCCAAAAAAAAAGGAAAGAAAATGAAAGAGAAGCTGTTAAGATTTTTTATAAAGATTATTTTCTTAGTGTCAGCATTATATCGCTGTCTTTGTCTCTCTGTATATGTGCGTGTGTGTGTGTGAGTATGTAACTGTATTTATTGCGCTTAAATTGAATTTTGAAATATTCTATTAACAATTCATTGTCTCTTTTTTCATTTTATAGCAAGCAGCTTGCATTGCATGCAACAGAAAGCTGACTGCTGCAACACGTATTGCAAATAAGAAAATAAAGTATGTTTGTATGTCACTGTGACTATGTATGTATGTATGTAAGTGTTGGTCATTTATTGCACAGTTTACAGCGCGCAGGAACATTCGAGTAATTAAATTATTTTAAACTCAGAAAAAAAAAAGAAAAAATCGGATTAATTTATATGAAATGCAAAATATGACAGCATACTTTTATGTTGAAAAAAAACTGCTTAAAAAAATTTTTTCATTTACAGTAGTGGCCAAAATATTAGTCAATGTCAAATTGAAGTTGCTTAAAAATATTAAAGTATATTTTGCTTATTCAAGTTAATTAATTGTTTATTTCAAGGTCATTTTTATAGTTTGTTGCCATTTCGCAGTCATTGCAAATGTGCAAATCTTTCAAAATTGTTTTTTTTTTTACTGATAAGCAACAATTTATACAGAGATTTTTTGTATATTTTATGATAATTTGGTTGTCAAGCTTTAAATGTTTGAGCAATATTATTATTCTATAATTAGACGAAAATTGTCTTATCTGTGAAAACAATTAATAAAAAAAATACAATTTGAATTTTTTTTGTGTGATTATTAGAATTTTTTTTTTATTATTATTATATTTCATATTTGCATTTTATATTCTCATTTTGTGTTGAAATTTCTCACTTGTTTATTATTATTATTATTATTAATATTAAAAATTATTGTTAACATTATTGTTTCGTGGTAATTTCAAAGACCAATTTGTTAAACGCACTAACTACAATTATGATTATAATTAAAAATTAATTATTAATAAAATTATTTTAAATGGACTACTACGCGCTTAACATTTATGGCCGGGTGCTAGCTATAATATTCTATATATATATATATTTATATATATATATCTATTTACAGATCTTACTTGCCCCATTAAATAATAATAATAAAAAATAAAAAGAAAACATTTCATACGTTCATACGTGCCTGAGATAAGCCAGAATTAAATAAATTCAAAATAATAATAATAATAAAAATAAAATAATAAAAACTATTTACAATGTTTGCTTAACCTTAAAGTCGACCAGGGATTAATAATTAGAGCATATAAAATGTTATCTCTATATAATTATAATTATAATAATTATAACTTAAATTTAAATTCAAATTAAAGCTAAATTGAATTGTAGCAGTTGTAAAAAAAATACACAATGAATATATGATGAATATAATATGACTCATGAATTGATTCTTTATATACATATTTATATATATATATATCATATTCTATATATAATATCTGTGTATAATTTACTTATATAAATTTTTAAATGTTTAGGAACATTCGCTTATGCTTTCCTTACTTTTTACTTTTCTTCTCTTTTGTTTTCTTTAACAAATAATGTAGAAATTTCTGTGACTTATATAGATTTTTGACGTATATATGAAATGTTTATATATATATATATATATATATATATATATCTGTATAAATATATATATATATATATACATCTGTATAAATGTGCATGATGTGTTCATAAATAAAAAAAAAATTTGTTTAAAGATGATTCTCAGTCAGTATCAATTCATCCAAAAGATCTGCGCTTTCAGCGCGCTGTAGAATTTCTTGGATTGTCTGATATTAGGCAATTGTTTCTTCGGATTCTGTAAGACGGAAACAAATAAAAAATATACAAAAATTAATTAAAAATAAAAAAATTCATCAGATAATAAAATTTCTTCAACATGTTAAATACAGACAGAGAGATAGAAAGAGATAGAACAATAAAGCGGCGATTTCAATTATGAGATTACGTCGATATTAGAGACTCAAGTGTAAGAGCGAATGTTCATACAGTGTGTATATGTATGTATGTATGTATGTGTCTCTGTGTGTAAACGTATATGTTGTGTCTGTCTGTGTGTGCGTGAATAACTGTTATGACAAATAAACGGCAGTAGAGTAACTCAACAATTTGCTATACACATTAATGTTAGCCAGCACTGTATCATAATTATGTTTTGCAGCTATACTAATTGTTGAGCCACCACTGTATAATGACAGCTGTTGCATTGCAGCTCAAAACAGACATTGACAGAAAAATAACAACAAAAAAAAAACATGGTTAGTTTTTGGCAAACAGTAATAACAAGAACAAGAACAAATTGGGAAATTGAAACTTTTTTGAAGTTTTTCTTTTTGCAGTGCCACCTACCGAGAAATAGAGAATAGTGAGACAACTGTCGGCCACAAATGGCAATTGTTGCATTACAATAACTAATCTATCGTATGTGTGTGTGTGTGTTCTCTGTCTAACGTGAATGTAACGTGTCACGCACGCTCACGTAATGCTATATCGGTGCACATGACGAGGCAATCGGTATCGAAAAGATCTTTTTTATTTTGCATAGACGCCCGTCTCAAATCGTTAGCTGTTCGAGAGAGGCGTCGAAATTAAAAAAAAAAAAGAGAAATTTTTTGTTTTTGTTTTTTTATTCAATTTAGAAAGAGAGTCGAAAATGTTTGAATTTTAAGAGATGCTTTTTGAATGACTTACCAGTGCTTCTAGCCGCTGTTGTTCTATCCTTAATAATGAAGCATGCGGTAAAGAGAAAGAATACGCCACCCAAAACCTCAACAAAGGTTGTGGAAAACAATGAGTATTGTAAAGCTTCAAATGAATATGCATCATCCGTAGCCTATACAAAAAAAAATATATAAAATAAAAAGTAAATATTAGTTATTAGTATAACAAAAAAAAAAAATTAATTTAATAATTAATTTATACATACATTATTTTTGGCTGCTCTAAATATTTCTGTTACAGTCTCTGTAGCATTTTCGACCACCAGCGATCTGCTCTCTAAAATATTTGAATTAATCATTTTTGTGGAAGCTTCACTAAGATGTCCTTTGATGGCATCAGATATCTAATAAAATAAATATTAATAATTTTTTTTTTTATTAAAAATTTCAGTTTTTTAATAAATTTTTAATGTTTACTTACAGCGCCAACCAGATAAGGACTGCCAGCATCGCCAAGTGCATGTGAGATGAGAATTTGAAAGGCTTCCGCTGCGGAGCGTCGTGTAGGCACAACAACATACTAAAGAAAATGAGAGCAAGAAATTTAATGAGTAATGTTCTCTTTGCATGTTAAGTGAAAGCAGTGTTACCAACAACAACAACAACAACAAAAAAGAATATTAACATAAAAGCATAGCGCAGGTGTAAAGCAGTGCAGCAAGTAGTATTCTGCGTGTATGTGTGTGTGTGTGCGAATATACAGGTGGGTGCCACAGTCAACGAGATAATAAAGCTCACAATAGATGGCGCCAGTTAATAATCTATTTGATACAGATTTTATTTCAGGTTTGTGTCACTGATTAACAAGTGGGAACAGCTGGCATTGGCACGCGCTTTGAGAACACTTCTATACGCAGCATAACACAAACCGAACCGATCCGACCGACTGATCTGTGCTCACCGACCGACCGTATGAATTTTTGACTGTGGCAATTTTTATTTTTTGTGGATCAAATTATAAATGTTTTGAATAATTTAATTTACAGCAAATATAACTACAAATTAATTGTTTACTGTTATAAATAAATTAAATGAGTGTTGCGCTACATGTATGTGTTTGTGTGTGATTGTGTGGAAAGCATAATAAATAATAATAAAAAAAATAAAAAGCCAAAGCATTTTTGAAATTTTTTTCAGCAAAACTAAAAGCTGATTACAGTCATACGCGATATATATGTATATAAAATATCAACTCATAAATAATAAGCCAAATAATCGCATGATATCTAAACTTGCAGCACACGCCACACTAAAGCTCTTTAACTCTTTTTTACTTTTTTATTTCATTCGTTTTCTTTCTCTTTTTCTTTGATGTATTAGATAATCACTTTTAAAGGCAGCAGCAGATTTTAAGGCATTAATTGAAAATTAAATTTTGTGAACAGTTGAGCAAGAGCAAAAAAAAAAAAACTCTTCTCACAATGTGAGGAAGAAAGCGTTCTCAAAATAGCAAAAAATAAAATAAAAAGCGAATCTTCTGTTGTTTTGGCATAGTTTTCAAATATTATCTGCACTCTTTACGTATGAGTATGTGTGAGTGTGAGTGTGAGTATGTGTGTGTGTGTGAGAGTTGAGATATCTTTTATGTATCTTGCGGTATTTCCACAGCTGATCAACTGTGTTGTGGAACGTGACTGCTGCTGTTAAGCATAATAAATTACGAGGGGAATTTCTTTAATTTAATCAAAAAAAAAAAAACAAAACAAAAATACAAAAATGTGTGCAAAATAATAAATACAATTTTTTGCTAGTTTTGAAGGGTGAAACAGAAGAAGAAGCAGCAGCAAGAGCAGCAGCAGCAGCACATTGCATACATTTCACGTACGTTTCAGCACCCTTGGCAATGTGTTGTGCTTTTGGGCGTGGTATAGCAACCACTCCAAGGCGCTGATGGGGGGAACACAGTCTGCTCCCCTTTATATTGTGCATAGTATATGATAGATACTAAACTATAAAGTTAATGTTATGCAGTCAAAAGAGAGTGAGAAAGTGAGAGAGAGAGAGAGAGTTATGTAAATGTAGGAATAGCAGAGAATATTATCAAAGAGATTAAATTACATTTTATGCCTTCACCCTTGAAAAAAAAAGCCATAACCAAGATTAAAAAAAATGTGTATATGTGTGTGTTTGTGATATGGACATGCACTATATGTGTGTGTGTGTGTGTAAGTATTGTTATAACAGTAAAAAATTAATAATAATTTTACAAAACGACAAAATGATAAAAAATTACAGTGCAAAATTACAAAAGCCAAAAATAATATTTAAAAAAAAAAAAAAAAAATTGCATTTAAATTGAATTTAAATTTTTCTATACAATTTTTTTTTTTATTTTTTTTTTGTATCTGTTTCTATACAGATAACATTTGGTTCTTACCAGCAAAATGTCCGCAACAATTGCCCAATTCAAGTTTAAAGCTAATTGACCAAAAAATATTAAAAAATATGTTGCGATCGTATTATTTGAAACGATTAAACAGGCGCCAGTCAATAGCGGTGCGCTAAGCAATAGGCCCATTGCGCATATAACGGGATCAGCGGTCGGATAGCGTTTCTTCATAAATTGCGATAAAAATGAACCAAGCGGCACGCCCAATAGACCAGCGAGCATTGTAATAAGCCCAAATTTGAATGAAACACTATAAAATTATCCAAGATTATAAGTAAAAAAAAAAAAAGAATTGCAAATATAAAATAGAAAAGGAATATTACTAAGAATTATACTGAGACACAAGTGAGACAAGTGAGAGTGAAAGAGACAAAAGTCAGAGACTAAATATTGTGACTGTGGCAGTCAAATTATTGCATTTGTTGTACTTGTACTTGACTCTTTAATACGCTTGCAGTAATTTTTATTTCTAATTCGAGTTTTCAAGTTCTATTAGTATTTGACTTTCAATTGAACTTGAAGATGTTTTTGCAATTAGTTACAGATAATAAAAAAGAAAAATTTTGTTTAAAGTTTTGCAAATTAACGTAGCGTCATCAAATTGTTTGTTGCAGCGTAAAAAGCATTATATAAACTTAGCTGCAAGCGTATTTCAAGCATTGTCAAAATCTTTGCTTGCTGCTTGTTGTTGTTGTTGCTTTTGTTGTTGTTGTTGTTTATTGCTTACGTTGCCTTTTGCTTACCAGCAATATATCAGCCACAATGGACCAGCTAAGATTTAGCGCTACCTGCGCTATAAATACAAATATAAAGCACCAAGTGCCACTTGATCGTGCCACAATTAATGCTAAGAAAACCGTTGGTGCCGATATAAAGAGTCCAATGGCACAGATATAAGGATCACAATTCTCAATGCGATGGCGTAAACGTTGCGCCAATACAGAGCCTAACGGTACACCAATAAGACCAGCGGCCATTGCAACAAGTCCAAATTTATACGAGACACTTCAATTTTTAACAGATGAACAACAACAAGAAAAAAGAAAATTTCTATAAATTGTATATATAAATCAGGGTGTGGATGATGGTCATTGAAGACTTGACGGGTCAGAATTAGGGAAGTACTGCTACTGCTACAATATACTTACTCATCCAATTTTAAATCAGCATTGCCTGGCTGCATTTTAAGACCCAAATGTATATATTTTGGTCCCCACCAGGCCAAAGCACCAGCAACAAACGAGACACAGGTGAAACCGGCCGTAGAGAGCATAAATGAACGTATTTTGGTCAATGCTTTGATGTCAACCCAGAAACTAGTTTGCTCTAAATTATGATTTCCTTCGCTGGCGCCACGTTTTGGATCTTTGATAAGGCAAATTAATATCACAGCAACGGCACCCAATATGGGTGTAACACGTAATGCCCAGCGCCAATTGTTGGCCAAATGTGCCGTCTTAGAGCCAACAATATAACTGCAAAAACAAAAAAGAGAAAAAGTGAAATTAAATATTAGTTACATGATTTTTATTATTATTATTAGTATTATTCACAGTTCGTATGTCGGTAAATGTTGTTCAATTTATTATTGCATTGGCTGCCAATTGAATAATTGAATAATTGACCCCACTTGATGAAATGTCTTTTCAATTTAATTGAGTTTAAATTCTTTTTTAAATTCAATTCTCAACTTATTGCATTCTATAAATAACAATATCAAAAAAAATAAAAATCATGTAAATTTCATTTATGTGCAAATTAAACTTTCAATTTGCACACAATCAAAAGTCCAAAAGGTATTCACATTATCTTCTCACGATCTTCACAAAGACGTACTTTGATCTCATAAACTGAATTCTTAAAACAAACACGTGAAAAACACATTTATAAAAAAAAAAATAAGCAGACGTTGCGTCTACGTTGACGTTGACATCGACGTCGACGCGTTGGCGGCAATTGATAAGAGACGGAATCACACACGGAACATGGTCGCGTGTCGCGACCTCGTCTGACAAACTATCTATATAGAACGTTTGCTAGGTACGAAACTATTGGCGCCTCTTACACTTATTTATTATTCTTGAGTCTATTACAAATATATATATATATATTTTTTTTATTTAATCTTTGTTTTAATTGATTACAGTGTTTTTTTTTTTTTTTTTTTTTTTTTTTGATATTTTTAAGCATTTCTATTCTGAATTTCGTAACTGAAAACTCAAAATACTTAACAATTGTTAATTTTAACATGAAATCAAATTTTATCATTGGCGTATAAAAGTTGTCCTACACTTAAAGCAAGATTTTTGTCTTACAAAAAGTGAATTTTTCATCGATTGATAGATATAGAAAATATTTAAATAAATTCTGTAAGTTTCAGCTGAATATCTCAACAGACAAAATTGTTTTTCCTACAAAGACTCAAATTTTTGACTGATTATATCTATGACAACTACTGTTCACCATTCATAAATGTGAATTTCTTAGAAGAAGAGAAAACGGTCATAAAATAATTATCGGCAATACCAACAATAAAATGACCTGGACCAATAAAATAAGATCATAAAAGATAAGAAAAGGATGAAAAAAGAAAAAGCAAAACATTCTTTAATCGGAGCACACGAAGCCAAGGTCATAAATAAATAAAAATAACCATAACCCATAGACAACAATCTTGGCAAACTCCATGCAGCTGCACTCCGCGGGATTTCAGGATGCAGATAAGAATTAAAACTAATACTAAGAAAATATATAAGTATGTAGAGAATGTTAGAAATATTTTGTATTTAAGAAAAATTAATGTAAAAATAAATTCAGTCTCTATTTGAAGGAGTGAAGGAGTTTCCTTACAGAAAATTACACTATCGACAGTTTCTGCCCCCATAAACATTGCTGTTAAGGAATTTATCTATTTTGTAGTATCTGCTATGCCTAAGTATGTAGACAACGTTAGAAATATTTTGTATTTAAGAAAATTTAATGTAAAAATAAATTCAGTCTCTATTTGAAGGAGTGAAGGAGTTTCCTTACAGAAAATTACACTATCGACAGTTTCTGCCCCCATAAACATTGCTGTTAAGGAATTTATCTATTTTGTAGTATCTGCCACGATTGCCTATGATCGTTACAAACTCCTGGCTAAAATGAATATACCCCATGCAAGGGGTATAACAAGTGTTATTCAAACTAATGCGATAAACTTTTTATATACATATGTAACTTCTTCTTTTCATTATGTTTTATAATTCCACGTATCGCTAGAAACTCTATGACTAACCTAATTACAAATGTATTGTTTTTTTTTTTTTTTTTTTTTACTTACGAAACTAATGATTATGAGACTTACCCCAGTCCGGAACCGACAGGTATGGCAAAATAGAACATTGCTAACATTTGTGATCGCATGCTATGCACAAATAGATCCGAGATAATTGTTGGTGCAATTGTACTATAGGAAGCTTCACCAATACCAACTAGTGCGCGAAATGTGATGAAACCACCAAAGGATTTCATATATGAACCAGCTAATGTTGTTGTTGACCATAATGCCACGCCCACAGCCATTAATATGGGACGTGGATAACGATCACCTAAATAACCAAAGACCGGTGCAAATATCGTATAAGATATAACAAATGCTGTCTGTAAGAGTCCGCCAAGTGCATCATTTATATCAAAGTCATCTTGCACTTCTTTTAATACACCTATGTATGAGAGAGAGAGAGAGAGAGAGAGAGAAAGAGCATGTTTAGTTATAGTTACATATTTATGTTAGTTATTGATTAGCAAGTTTATGTTAAGCTCATGATCATTTTTTGTTTTTTATGCTAATTGACTAAATAAATTTCACATTCATATGCTGAAAGCTTTTTTGCAGAGCATTGAAATTTCTACAACTTATGATTATCTTACATACATACATACATACATACATACACACATACGTGGTGTATAATGATGTAAGTTAACATTTCACTGTTATGTTAATGTTAACATTAAGAGTGCTACTTGAAATTCTTAACATGAAAATAAAAATAAATTCTCATGTCGAAAGAATTTCAAAATTAATTGCTGATTAATAGTTGCTCTGTTTGCAAACAGCTGATTTTCTACTGATAAAACTGTATTTATAGAAAGAGAATGAACAAAAAAAATTAAATTATAATACTATTGGCATTTCTAAACATACTTCCGGCTAATCAACTATGTATATAAATATATATAAATATATATGTACGTTTTTATGACTGTATAATTTAAATTAAGAGACGGATATGCAAGTCATTAATAGCCATAAATCGACATGACCTAGTCAATAACGGTTTAATGTTTGATATTTTTTTATTTTTTGTTTATTTTGTTTTGTTTGATAATTATTAAAATCAATGTTAACTATGCATTCTAGCAGGCAGTGATCATCGTTTTTATATTTCCTATACTTATAACGACTTCATAGTACAAATATTGGCAACGACGTGTACGTGCATTGGCCTTAAAATACATTTAACGGCATTTTGTTCTAATCAGTCAGGTTAACAGCAGTGTATGCAAGCATCTAAAAATATTTATTAATGATCAGTTAGTGGTTGAACAGTTCAACATTTTTTTTTATATATTGATATTGAGGGGAAGGCCGGTTGCCGGTAACTGATGAGAAAATAACCAACAACACTAAAGAAAAAAAAAAGCTCAACAAGTTGTCTGAATATGAACGTCGGGCGGTACGATACGAGAAAAACGATAAAATAAGAAAACAAACGAATAATCGAACGAACGAAATGAACGAGCGAACGTAACGAACGAACGAACGCTGCGCTCGACGTGGCGCACGAAGTCAAACGAAGTGAATCAGCAATAGCAGCAACAGCAAGAGTAGCGGCAGCAAGAGTAACGGCAGCAGAAGCAACAACAATAACAGCAACAGCAACAGCAGCAGCAGTTTGGTCGGCTGACGTTTAATTATTTTATTTTCTGGGTCTTTTGCACATTTTCGCTTTTTGAGAAATTTAATCGTACGATTTTTTCAACCAATCAGCGCGTTTGTTTGGCTAGTGACGTAACGATACGAGGACGCCAACAGTGTATTGGCGCGGTGGTCTCGCGGTGAGCGCAGCGCCACGCGATAAAAGCAATGTGGGGTGTGTAACCATACACATATGCATGTGAGCAAGCTGTGTGCGGCGTGTTTATTTCTCTCTGTGTGTGTTTCTGTGTTTGTGTCTATGGGTGTGTATGTTTGTGTCTGTTAGAGAGTATTTACACAAGCAAGCAAAAATTCGCAAGGTTTACGTATTTCTTATGGCATTTTTAGCATTGCTTGCTGACGATGGAGAGAGAGAGAGAGAGAGGTGGCGTCACTTTGTGGATAACGACGCGAGTGTGCGGAAGGGAGGTAGGCAAAGTAGAAAGATAAAGGTTTGCTTTGATTTGTTGTTGCTGAGCACATTGCTAAGAGTAAATCTCGATGGATATGCCGGTTAAAGAGAACTACTGAGCGTAATTTTAGAACCAGTTTTGAATTTTTTTGTTTGCTTGTCCTCTTTGCATTATATACTCTCTCTCTCTCTCTCTTTCAGTGCCGCCGCTGTGAGAGCGTATTTTGTCAGACGAAACCAAAAGAATTGTCAATTCAGCTAGTTGGAGACTAGTAGTCGACTATCAAAGTTAGTTGAATACTAAGAATGTATATAAAATGCACAGAGTGAAACAAGTTAAGTTCTCAAGTCTCAAGTCTCGAGTCTCTGTTCTCAAAGTCTTTGGTTTCCAATCTCCAATCACCAGTCTCGAGTCTCGAGTCTTGAGTCGATTGTCGTCGTTTCTCATTAATATGAATGAACAAAAAGTTGTTAAGAAAATTGCGATTCTCACTGGCCTTGAAATATCGCGCGATTTGCAACGTCAGCTAAAAAAAAAAATTGACTTCTTCTGAAATGATTTTTGTCATATTTTTTCGACAGTACTTGTGAAGTGGACAAATTTGTGTATGTACTATGTCTGTTTTTATATTTTCATCTTTTTTTCATTTTTTTTTCTTATTTTAGTTTCATTTTTCTGTTTTTTGGGAAAGCTTTGCCAAAGCATAATGCAACTTTCTTTTATATAAACTAAAATAGAAATCGTTAAAAAAGTGGCAAGCATCGATAATCAAGCATTGAGATTCAAAGAGTACATTAGTCAAACATTTTCATATACATCACATCACATACTGCTGTAACATGCATACAAACATACAAAATTATTTGTAACATTAACATTAACTCTTTGCACATACACAGCACAGCCTCCTCCTCTTCACATAGTGTTTACACTTTTCTCTTCTCTTGCTATGTTTTTACAGGTCGACTTTGACGACGTTCACGTTTGTTGTTGTCGCTGCGTTACCGTTTGTCATTTCACGTTTCAGCCTCTGCCGGCGGTCATTGACATAGAAAAAAGCAGCGCGAATAGAAGAACAAAAAAAAACTAGAGAGACAAACAAAATATAAATGACGCTAAATATAATGTAAAAAAAAATTGCAACAGACAACAGGCGATAGACACAAAACGTCAACGTCAACCATTTACAAATGTATTGCAACACAAACACGCCGAGGTGGCATATGTATGTATGTAAATGTTTAATGTGTTTAATTAAATGAATATGTATTAACTAATGTTAGAAACACATGCTAAACAGCAAAGACAAAGAGACAGAGAGAGAGAGATTAGCTGTTGAATAAACTTCTGATTAGCTTTAAGTCAAATGTTGCTGCAATATAAAATACTATAATTATTTTGATTTCCTAATTTCAGCTTATACGCGCGCCCTTAGTGAAATTTATATTTGTTACAACAATAACAACAATAATCGTAAATGGCGCAAAAAAAAAAAAATGAAAGTTTTTGCCTGGGAATTGTATAAAAAAAATTCAAGCTGAAATTTTTCGAATGCACAAAGCATAAGATAAATATACAAAATAATACAAAGAGAGACAGAAAAACAAATTTATTTAAGCTAAAATATATCACGTAATATTTTTTAGGCAACATATGACACTGCGACTCTTTTGCAGCAGCAGCAGCAAGTCGCATTTTTGTGTTTGCCTCAAATATGTTGACAATTATTGTACAATTTTTTTTTTGTTTTTATTTTTTTGTATCTTATTTTGGAAGATGGCCAACAAATTACGTACGTAGCAGAAAACATGGCCTGTTTCTGTTTTTTTTTTGTTTTTGCTAAGAAATAAGTAAAAGTATATATACTATAAATATAATAGAGAATCTCTAAACATATATAGATTTAAATAAATTGCTACTTTAGCTATATAGAACAAAGTTCATTTTAAATAAATTATAAATATAAACATAGATATTGTCAACAATTGGCATCAGCAGCAGCATCAGCAGCTGACGATCACTGATCGTTCAAATGTATGAATGACTGAATATACGAAATTTTTTGTTTTTATTTGGCAACATGAAAAACCAGCTATAACATCAGTCGATTCAACAACAACAACAACAATAAAAAAGCAACGCAAAAAATAATCCCACTCGAATCATGCGAATATTTTTTTTTTTTTTTTTTTACAGGGTCTGAGATCATTTATATCATGGGGGTCAAGAGTGGCAACAGTTGCAGTCATAGAGTCCAAAATTGTCTGCTGTCTACGTAGCTTACACTTGCCATTATAATTAAATGCTAAACTAAAACAGGCAAGAAAAATCGGATGATTCCAGCGATACTTACATAAGTTTGTATTTGTTTTTTTTTTTGTATATAAATTTCGCAAAAACCTCGACGCTATATGTTAATGAGCTATAGTTTTTGAATGTTGAAATACTATTTGTATATATAGACAGTTGCACATTTCAATGTATGTATATATATAATCATGAAGGTTAACAAATATTTTGCAAATTTGACCAATATCAGTTTATGCCAGTCATGTGTTTGCATTTATAAATTGTAATCGTTCTGACCACGTGTCAAGCATATCACCAATATTCATCAATATGCACAATTTGCAAAATTTACGTGTGATTTTTTTTCTTTACAGTTGCAATTGAATTTTGTGCTCAAATCACATAGAATACTTAAATTGATAAGAGACCTTGATAACTAATCGTTGAGAGCTCAATAACTGTTAATTATACGATGTGACACTGATAACATTATGCGTTATCAGCAGCAGCACTTATCATGATTATTCGCATTGAATTTTGCTAATTGCCAATGGATGGATACTCTGTAGATAACTTGAACAAATAATAACGATATGATAACAAAAATAACAAACTGTTAACAGCGGCATGTGAGCGAGGACACTATGTTAAGATAAGCATATTAACAGCAAAGAGTAAATTCATTTAATTATACGCCACACACACACACACATACAAACAACAGTCCAGACACAGCTCACACATATATATATAGCTGCCACAACCCACATGTAAATAAATGTTTATGGAATTTTATGTTAGCCTGTGAATGATTGTATATTGTGAATGATGAATAAGCGCACAAACAACAAACAACCAGCAGCATGACGAATATTATACAAATTCTTTATCGAGTAAGACTTATCGCGCCAAATTTGTATATAAATATATACCCATATATATTCACTATAATAATAATAATATTATTATCATTTCCTGCACACTGATTAAAATAAGAATAAAATAAAATACAAAAAAAAAAAACTGTCATACGATTATTTCTTTGTTTCACAATTACAGCGCGAGAGAGAGTGAGAAAGAGAAAACTAATTTGTCAGAGCATAAATTTGCTGCTTCTGCTGTTACTTTGCACTTTCTGTTAAACATAACAGTGGCAGAAATGTTGCCCTTGGATTCTTAGTCTGTTAACCTCGGACTGGACTGTTAAGCATATCAATGACACAAGAAAACAAAAAAAAATAGTTTGCAGAAAATGAATTGAAATGCTGTTGCACTGATCAAAAGCTAAAAGTTTCAAGTTCACTTTAAATTGAAAATTGAAAATGGCGTTAATGGTTAATTGTAGTATATTTAGGTCATAGTCTGATACTATAATAAATGTTTATGGTAATTAACTTAACGCGCAAGAGTCTTAACACAATTGAACATTTATTAGCCATAAAGTGTAGATATTGCAATGTAATCACTGTAAACTGTATAAACAAGTTTAGATTCGTTTCCCTTACTTGTAGTACTTGTATTACACTTGTCAAGTCTGAACAGCAGGAGCATATATAAAATGATTCACGCAATAATCACGCCATACGCGACAAATCAAGTAATTACAAATACTTGCAAACGTTTTCATATTAATGTAAAAACAAAAAGAAAAAAATAAAATAAACAAGACACATATAAATAAATATAAAATCATACAATACTTCTAATCAATAATAAAATTGTATTAAATTTCTTTTATAAACTGATGTAAACATAACAAATGTTAATGATGATCATCATTATGAAATTTACATAAGTATCAAAAACAGTTTCCATGAAATTCATTGAAACGCGACAATATATATACAATATACGATATTTGATCTTTTCTTTGAAACATCACGAGTTTCACACACAGAGGATAAGAGAGTGAAAGAGATAGAGAAAGAGTACTAATATCGCGCCACCTTGTCATGCGCCAATTTCGCATAATAGTGTTAAGATTACAATAGAAATTTGACTAAAGACGCTTTATGATTGATTAGCGTCAACAATCGTGTCGCAGTACAATGATAAGAGAATAAGAATTTTATATGTACAATGTGAACGTATGTTGATCGTATGATGCAGAATGATTAAAAACAAAAAAATGTAAATTAGGGTTAGTCATACCATTTGTTTTGTTTTGTTTTGCTTTTAGATTTTCTCTCTCTGTCTCACTATTCAAATAAATTTGTACACACATCACAATTGTGACGTAAATAAAATAAAATTGTCGCACTTGTTTTGCGTTATCTTTATAAATAGTCAGAATCATCATCATCAACAAACAACAACAATAAACTATTATGTGTGTGGAAATAAATAAGAAATAGAGGAAAGAGAGACACTCTGCTCACCCGTAGCTATGTATTTAACTTCAATTAGAGAAAGTGACGTATGATGTATGTATGTTAACTTAGCTTAACATCAATTAGAACTATTTTATATGCGGGTCCATAATTTCTCTTAATTTGTTCTCTTGTCATCTAATTGTTCTCACACACACACACACAGGCATACATATGTAATTTAATTGAACTTCTTGCACTTACCA
>JBAMBR010002415.1:0-31958 GCA_037044475.1 Zaprionus obscuricornis | reverse complement strand
ACGTATTGCTTTTTGTTTTTTGTTGCATTGTATTTGTTTACCTTTTTATTGTCTTTATTATTATGTACACTTGGCTTTATTAATACAATTTCCAAGTGTTTGTTAGACAAACAATAAAAAAAAAAATAGCACGTGCAAAACAATAAATCTACTTAAGTATTTAACTTTTTTTTTATTTACATAAAGTTTGAATGCTACTCTCGACCTTTTATTTGAAGTAGTTTTAGTTTCAAACAAAACTTGTTTTAATATACAAAATATATTTTTCAATTTTTGCTTTAATTTAAAACTTTTGTTGTTAAAAATACTTGACCCTTTGCCTTCTAGTATAACAGTTGATGAATCTCACTTAAATTAAAGCATTTATTATTCTTATTTTTTTTGATTATTTTAATTTTTCTTATTTTTTTTTTTTTTTGCAGGCCTCACACATTGTGAGTATCATGAATATAATAATACATATAAAAAGGAACAAGGCGCCGTCTGGTTTGATGCGCATGACAATTGTTTGGTTTATTCCTGCGCCGCAGGAGTTGGAATTGAGCCACAGGCACACATCGTTGTCACACAAATTGATTGCAGTGAATTTTATTGTGATGTGGTGCGTATAAACTTTAATTTACTCTTTGAATGCACAGCAGGAGATTTATTTTATTTAATAAAATTTAATGGTATTTTATTGATTAATTTGCTAACAATCAGTGAAGAGTAAAAGAGAGCAAGAGTGTCGTTTAAAAAAAAAAATTAATTATTATTATTTTATTTTATTAAAATACATAAAATATTCAGCAAATGCAGCTGGTCTGTGCTTGCGTTGCTTGTGATATTGAAATACACAGTGCTTAGTATGCAGCCACTAACCGATAGATGGCAGTTTACTAAACACAATATTGCAAACTTAGCTACATTAGTACATGCTTTGTTCGCAAGATGGCGCTAAGCTGGCTAGTAAATTAACTTTATGCTCTCTTTATTTTTTTTTATGCATTCTGTAAATAGACAAAAAGGTTTGGTAAGTGTGACGTTATTTTGCCACTTGCATAAAATAAATAATAATAAAAAATAAATAAAAATAATTATGTAATTCAATTATTTGCAGGGATCAGAGATGAGAAAAACGCCAAGCAGCTGTTGTGGTGAATGTGTACCAACACATTGCCAGCACAATAATACACTATATGCGGTGGGTGAATCATGGCATAATGATGCCGATTGTACACTCTTGGAATGCAGTCGCATGGATAATGGAGAAATAACAATAAATAGCTATAAACGCACTTGTCGACCCATTGATCCACAGTGTCCATCATGGCGTATAACTAAAAATAATTGTTGCCCTGTCTGTCGGCCATTGGCATCGGCACGTATGGAAGAGATCGATGGTGTTGAAATTACTGAAGATATTTGGACTGCTGAATGGTATCGGAAACATCCATGTGTACGCGATTGTCAAGTTAATGCCACGCCTATGACATGTCATTATACATTTGTCGTTGAATGGTATCAAACATTTTCGAAAGCATGCTATGATTGTCCATTAAATATGACCGATTGTTTACGTCCACATTGTATTATGGGTGATGGTTTACAACGTAGCATAACTGTTGTTAATCGCATGATGCCAGGACCAGCAATTGAAGTATGTGAAGGTGATCAAATTGTTGTTGATGTAAAAAATAATTTATTAGGTGAAAGTACAACAATACATTGGCATGGTTTACATCAAAAGAAGACACCATATATGGATGGTGTACCACATATAACACAATGTCCAATATCACCACATGCCACATTTCGTTATAGTTTTCCAGCTGATAATTCTGGTACACATTTTTGGCATTCACATACAGGGATGCAACGTGGCGATGGTGTCTTTGGTTCATTGATAATACGTCGACCAAAGAGTGTTGAGCCACATGGTAATTTATATGATTTTGATTTAAGTGAACATGTATTGGTTGTACAAGATTGGATACATGATTCGGGTGCAAATATATTTGCATATCATCATCATTCGCGTGGTGATAATAAGCCGCATAATATACTTATTAATGGGCGTGGACGTTATTATAATCGCATATGGGCGGAAATGAAGAAAGAGCATCGTATGGCAGCTGAGGCAGCAGCAGCTAAAAGCGTAACGCCAGCTACAAATGGTACAGTGGGGCAAGGTAAGCAAAACATAACTTTTATTTTTTTTTATTAAATATTCAACGAGAATTTTTATTATTTTAGATGCAACAATGAAAATAACGCCACTGCAGGCAATGTCACCAAATGTTATTAAAATAATGTCTGGTGATCCACGCTTAAATCATATACGCAGCACAAACAACAGCAACAACAACAGTGCAACAAGCGCAACTACTGCAATTCCCATTGTACATTCACGTCAACGTCGCGGAAATTTACATCAAATTCCCTTAGAGCAAATACCACATCAAGTTTATTATGTGCGTCGTGGTTTTCGTTATCGTTTTCGTATTGTCAATGCCGAATATCTTAATTGCCCAATTGTTGTATCCATTGATAATCATACACTTACTGCCATTAATTCTGATGGTTATGATATTGAAGCAATGGATGTTGGTTCCATTGTTACATATTCGGGTGAACGTTTTGATTTTGTGCTAAATGCTAATCAAGAAGTTGATAATTATTGGTTACGTCTCAAAGGTTTAATGGATTGCAGTGAACGTTTTACATCAGCATTTCAGGTTGCCATATTACGCTATGAAGGTGCAGCCGATATAGAACCTAGTGCAACATTAGGTTATGCACATAATGCTACTGGCATTGAATTAAATGTTATGAATCGTGGTCCTGGATATACAGATACTAAGACTGTGGCTGAAATGCGTGCATTACCAATATATGATACAGTATCTGGTATTGATGATGATACATTAAAACCGGAAGCAGATTATAAATTTTTTATTTATTATGATTTTTATCGCAAAGATAATCCAGAATTTCATCATAGTGATTATTATGGCATTGATGAGAATGTTACGCAAGAGAATCGTTTATATACGCCACAACTTAATCATATATCATTAAAATTTCCATCGGTATCATTATTATCACAACGTGATCAAATATCCGATGAACTTTTTTGTAATGAGACAACATTAAGTGAGCAAGGCATCGATTGTCGTGAGAAATTCTGCAAGTGTCATCATGTATTGCAGGTGCCATTGAAAGCAGTTGTTGAACTTATCATTGTCGATGAAGGATTTACATTCTATGCAAATCATCCTTTTCATTTGCATGGCAATGCATTTCGTGTTATTGGACTTGAACGTCTGGGTGAGAATGTTACCATTGAAATGGTAAGTAAAAAATAAAAAAAATTATAAAAAATATTTTTGCTAATTATGCTACATTCCAACAGATTAAACAATTGGATCAATTCAAGCTGCTTAAGCGTAATTTAGTTAATCCACCGGTCAAGGATACAGTTACTGTACCTGATGGCGGCTATACAATTATACGTTTTGAGGCCTATAATCCTGGCTATTGGCTATTTCATTGTCATATTGAATTCCATGCTGAGATCGGCATGGCGCTAGTCATTAAAGTTGGTGACAATGAACAAATGTTACCGGTGCCACATAATTTTCCTACATGTGGCGATTATGTGCCAGGTTCACGTTCCGATGCGGATACAACAGCAAAACCTCAAAATACTGATAGCACTGTCAGCACACCAGCGCCGCCCACTAAGGATGCAACAACAAGAATTCAAGCTTTAAGCTTACCTTTAATGCTTAGCTTTATGCTCAGCCTGCTGCTATTGTTACATTAATGCTAAGCTTTAATTGATGAGCTATAAATTTTTTATGCTATCATGACACTAGTTCAAATTTTAGACACAAAGCAGAATTGCAGAATTTGTAATCATTTTTTCCATTGCATTTGCTATATACACATCCTTAGAACTAGAGACTATGAAATGTCTCATGTTATTATTTATTATAACTTTGAATTGCAAATTATCATTTTATATTAATTTAAGCTTTACTTTAGTCTCATTATAAAAAACAAAAACAAAAAAACATCTGTGATTGTCTATAAAAAAAAAAACAAACAAAACATTTCAGTAGTTTGTAAAATAAATTTAAACAATTGTAAATAAATTATAAAAATTATTTTATTATACAAATTTTGACTCGAGAATTTTTTAAAAGAAATAAAAATTTATATGAGAAATTATATTTATTATAAATATATATAAGAAATATATATAAGAAATTATATAAATTATAAATATATATTTTCAAGCATTTCCAACAAGTTCAACAAGCATATGAAAATTTTGACAATTATAATAAAAATTATAATAATAAATAAATAAATAACTATATCTTAGGGAGTTGCGCGATCGATCTTTATAATATCTCATAATTTTTTCTGCTTATAGAAAAGTGTATATAATATATATTTATAAATAAATAAATACGATTTATATATAGTTAGCAAATTATCCTGAATATATTCAGAATTTAAAAAAAATATTATATATATATATTCTATATATAAATCTAATCTCGATCATTGCCAGCAAACTGCTGAAGAAATTAAATTAAAATTGTAATATTAACGTTATAGAATGTTTTACTATATATAGAATGTTTAGCTTTTTCGGATAAATAATATCCTACAGTCTACATAATTGATGTTATTAGTTTCAGGATACATCAAATTAACTTTCATATAATTATAATTCATTATAATTATCTTCTTTATGACAATAATATTATCGTAAATCTCCACTCAAAACTTTATGCTTCCAACTTGTACTACATTTTATACATCTAAACATATGCATAAAAAAAAATACTATATAAATTAATAGACTCTCCAAAATCTTTGGAGAAACAAAACAAAGGCGGGATACAATGTCTGCTGCTTCATAGATAGATAAAATTGTCTGGCAATCTTCTATTATGACGCCTTACAGTCTACACAATAGAGCTACAAATTATTTTAGGTATACTTGTATCTCAAGTTGCATTATTTTTAGAATGTTACCAACTGAACTTAATGATGCAATTTGTTTTTACCATTGCATTATCTAAGCTAAACATTAGACTAAGTCTAAGAATAATAATAATTCTAGTATTACAATATAGAATGCATAAAACATACGTAAAGCCTTGGATTTTGATTATAGGACTGTTCTGATAAGAAAAAAAAATGAGACAACGAACCAATACTGCAATCTTATCTGAGGTGTCAAGCTACACGTAGAAACAGCCAACAGATGTTTTCTGAATAATATCAGTGAAATGCAGTAACCTTTGATATTGATGATCCCATTGATGCATAGGTCAACCAGATGGTGATTTTGTATCTCCGATTTTTTTTTTGGATGCCAATCAATTGAAGCGGATTTTGCTATAAAAAAGCTGCTAAAAAGCTATGACAGATGCATTGTGTTGAGGAGAGTTAAAGAAAAGTGAACAAGATGTACGATTGGACGGGTAAAAATGTTCTCTATGTTGGTGGTTTCACTGGCATCGGTTACCAGATGATGCAACAACTGATGCAACGTCAAAAATTAAAAATGTTGGGCATTATGCATCGCATGGAAAATATGGAAATGATGAAGAAATTACAAGCCGAAAATCCAACATGCAAAGTTGTATTTATGCAAATGAATCTTATGGATAAGAAATCAATGGAGCAGACAATGTCTAAAATGGGACAAATGATGGGTAATATTGATATATTAATCAATTGTGAGGATGTGCTAATGGACAAGGATGTAGAAACAACAATTGGCATCAATTTGGTAAATTGAAAATAAAATTCATTAATTTCACTATATACTATATCTTACTATATCTTCTTGTAGACTGGCATGATCTATCTGACAATGAAAGCAATGCCTTATATGGATAAAACTCAAATGGGACTCGGTGGCATGGTAATGAATATGTCATCTGTTTATGGCTTAGAGCCAGCACCAGCATTTGCTGTCTATTGTGCTGCCAAACATGGTGTCATTGGTTTTACACGTTCAATGGCTGACAAGCGTATCTATCAAAAGACTGGCGTTATGTTTATGTCCATGTGTCCGGGATTAACCAATACTGAAATGATGATGAATTTACGTGATAATGTTACCTGGGAGCATTCCGAAGCAATGGTTGAAGCCATTGAAAGTGCTAAACGTCAAATGCCTGAAGAGGCTGCCATGCAAATGATCAATGCCATGGAAATGATGAAAAATGGCAGCATGTGGATCATTGATATGGGACAATTGAAGGAAGTGATGCCACAGATGCATTGGCAAATGTAAATGTTTTTGATATAAAAAATGAGCAATAAATAAAAAAAACCTTTTTTCACTCGATTTTCTGCATTTTTTTTTTAATTTTCCAAAAAAAAATTTTTACTTTCAGCAAAAATTCTTTCAATTTTCGTATACTTCATAAATGCACAAAAAAAATTGAAATAAAATTCTTGCCGTTTTACAACACTGTTCAAGCAGTGTTAAATGTCGCTGCACGTCAAAAATATGTAAATATTGCATTGCACGCCGCGTGGCAATTTTATAAAGTTAATATGCCCTTTTTCACACACATTACAGAGTATAAAAATATTGAATATTTTTTTTATTATTACAACTTTCTGCTATACATGATGTTAACATTGAGAAAGTTAATATTGAGTTAATGAAACCTGACGCAGCAACAAATAAATTTGTTCCTTGATCCAATCCTTATTATATGCCGCATAAGTATTTGTAGTCTTCTGATAAACCAGGCAACTAATATCGACAAGTGTATCAATGAAATTAAATAATTCACTGATATCATAAGTTATAGTCAAAGAATTTGGATTAGTGCCTTTTAAATGGTCCTCATAGATCTTACAGACACCTTCCAAGCAGTCAGTGACGTTCTCATAGTCAGAGTATGTACGCGTACCTAACTCTAATTGAGGCTGCACTAGTAATATTGTATGTGCCGCCATCATGTTATCTCACTTTAGCACACACACTTTTCCAATGCAAAAAATTATTTGAATTGTTGTTGTTCTTTTTCTTCTTGCTGCTGCTGCTGCTTGCTTTCCTTGCCGTTTTTTTTTCCTCTTTTTTTACTGTTGTTAATTCTTGGAAAAAAATGTCGAATTACTAGGAAATCCGCTCGCTGCTTTTACTGTAAATATGAAGAAAATAAAACGCTGCTTAACTGAAACTGTTTGTTTAGTTTGATGAAATTTATATTTAATATTATTAGAGAAATATGTACATTTTCGTCAGTTCCACAGGCTACTATGATGCAGCTTTTTATATTATTTAGTGTTGTATAAAATGTATCAGCAAGATTTGATCGATAAGTTTTAATAATTGCACTGTTATCAATAAATCAATAAATCAATCAATAAAAAATTTTTCAAATATAAATTATATAAATGTTAAAAAAAATTTTTTTTTTATTAAAATTCTTAATAGAATTTATAAGCTAAATTAATTTAAATTTTTTTATTTTTAAATTTTTATATATAAAATATAATTTATATTAAAATTAAATAAAAATACAAAAAATATATATAAAAATTATTATTTGTATTTAAAATTATTTAAAAAAAAAAAAAACAAATTTCTAAATATTTTTTAATTTTTCGTTATTGGTTCAGGGATGTTATATTAAAAATAAAATAAATTAAAATAAATTAAAATATATATAAAAATTATTAAATTTATTTAACATGATTTATGAAAGAAAAACCAAATTTCTAAATTTTTAAAGTAATTAATTGTGCTTCAGGAAAGTTATATTAAAATTAAAAAAAATAAATATTTTATTTAATTTCTTAGAAATCTATTTTTTTTTGCTACCTGACAACTCTTAACCCCCCCAAAAAATACAAAGCTTTGGCTGCTACAAAAATGTTAAAAATCAGCGACATACAGCTATATTTTTGCGTAGTGTTAATATTAAATTTAAAAATAAATGAAAAGGCAATATTAAAAAATTCTAAAAAAAAAAATGCATTATTGAGGAGAATAAATTGTAGCTTGCCGCTTGATATAGCCATTGGCTAAAAATTAAGTTGCATTTTTTTTCGTTGTCAAAACAATTACTTGACATACTGTATATTTTTGCGTAGTATTAAATGTAAAATTAAAATAAATTTTAAGGCAAAAAAATTCATTATTAAGGAGAATAAATTTTAGCTTGCTGCATCATACAACCATTGATCAAAATTTGACTTTTTATATTAAATTAATTTTTTTTTTATTATTCAAACATTATTTATCACTAAAAAAAACTTAATAATTACATTGAAAAAAATATATATATTATCATTTTATTATTATCACATATAGCTAAAATTATATTTGTACATATTTATTCGATATTTCGAGTTAATATTTTTATATACAATTTATATATATAAATATTTTAAAAATTAATATTTGGAATTAACTTTTTTTTTGTTCAAAGTTTATCGCAATCAAGTAGAACAAAATTTTTACATTTTCAAATGTATCACAAAAAATTGTTAAAAAAAAAACAAATGTTAAAAAAAATAATTCTTACTAATACAAAGAAATGACTTAAATAATTAATCACATGTGCCATTGGCTACCATTTTTTGCAGTCGCTGCTCAAACTCATCATCTGTATATGGAACATTAGCACGTAAATAAGCATCAAGAATTTTAGCTTCACAACGTCCTACATCCATGACGGAACGCCAATCTTCAGCATATTTTGGTTCCTTTTGATGTTCCAATGGTACAACAATTGGTTTCAATGGACAATTATAATGTTTTTTATTTGTCAAAGGTTTTGGTATTTCAATTTGTGCTCTTCTACAAAGATAACATTCAAATTTCTCAAATATTGATTGTTCTTTATTGATACTATAGGGTCGTATCATTAAATGATTTAAAAGATTTTTATTATCGATACGATAGAACATTTTATGATCCATATATGACATATATTCGGTAGCATTTTCCGATAATTCTAATAAAAATGCAGCCAATGTACGTGCATTGGGAAAATCATCAATATAAATGACAGATTTATTATTTGGTTGCCAATACTGAAAATATTCAAAAAAAAAAAATATATATATATATAAATTTTTAAGTTTTTTTTACCACTGTACTTACGCGTGCTGTTGGTGAACCAAAGTAGACTGGCACAACACCATTTATCAATGGACGCCAAAACTTTTCCGTTATATAATCATCACAGACACCATTCTCAATGGCAAGCATAAATTTATAGCGTCCAAAAAATGTCATTAATTCCGATGAATATAAATTATTTAAATAATCATTTTGTAATCTAAAAAAAAAAAAATAAAATAAATATATTAATATTTATATATATAAAAATTGTTAAATGACAGACTAACGCTTTGGGTAAATCCTTATTATGCAAACAACCGCCATAAGAATCGATGCGTATATATTTCATTAATTCACGCACATAATCATCACGTCCCGACATTGTATTGCAGTCAGATTGTAGAAAGGCAACAGGTGCCAATTGATAACTAAATTGTAATATTTGTTTATTTGCATGTCCGGCAAAATGATAATGTTGCGTTAAATCCGTTAATTGTGGTAAATATTGTGTCGTTAGCGGAAAATCACTATAACGACTAAAAGTAGCCGTAAAATTGAAATGTTGTAGAAATTCATTGTTTGGCACAAAGGGAACATTACGTGGTGATTCTTCATGCAGCAATGCCCATAGATGGCGACGAGTACGTGGTAATGGATAATCAACAGTATTCAAATTTGAGCCATAGAACATAATCACCTGTTCAAGAATAAATATAAAATTTTATATATGTAAAAAAAAATAAAGCTATAGTCGAGTATGCTCGACTATATAATACTCGGTGCCCAAAATTATATTTATATATATATTTTAAGTTAATTTAAAAAAAAAAAAAAAATCGCCTCGAGAATCGAACCGCGTACCTCATGCACGCGAGTTCAACCCTCTAACCACTGAGCCACGCTCTTTACAAGTGTGAGAAACACTGAGTAAATGTTGCCGTGTGTGTGGGGTGAGAACAGCAAGCAAGCGTACGCCATAGAGACGCTGTTGATCCTGAATCAGAATATATATACTTTATGGGGTCGGCCACGCCTCCTTATGGGTGTTACATACATTTGCTGCTGTCACTAACCCAATATACTCTTGCTACCCAATGGCCACCGAGTATAAAAATTGTAATGCATTTATATAAATTTATGGACACTGTATTACTCACACGCGCATTGGATAAATGCTTGCGATTATTGGTGACGCGGCATACATTGAAACCACAACGTCGTATCTCATCATAACGCCAATCCCTTGAATCTATCCACCAAAGTAATTCTATATCAACTTGTACATTGGTTGCATTATCACGCACTAAATACCAATACATGGCGCCAATTATCCATAGCCAGATAATTGAGACTACCAGCATCAGGCGAACATTTATTGTAAAATTCATTGTACATTTGCATTGCCCAATAAAGAAAACTAATTGTTGTTGTTGTAGTTGTGCCTTATCAGCGGATGCTGCTGCCTGTCGTTCACTTCAAATACAACCGCCAACTGCAAGAGAAATATGTTCACTGATTTTACAGTTGTTTGTTTTTTCCTTTGCACAGCTGCGAGCAGTGTTGATAATTGTTACAATGATTTTTGAGTGTCTCAGCACGTTAGAATGCGCAACGATGATTTGACAGTAGGGGAATTTTTTTTCTTATGTATTACATAATTATTTTAATTTTAGTTAGCGCTGTTATTCAAAAGGATTTGAAAATAATTTAATAGACTGACTACTTGGATTTAATTTACATGTGCAAAGAAAAAATAAATCATACTAATTTGTGTAATTTATTTAGATTAATTTATATGAAATATTTATTGCGATTATTTCGTGTATGCGCCACATATTTCGTCAGACTAAACGTGCACTGTCGCCACGACATTAAAAACGTTTATCAACACTGGATCACGTCATCATAATATTGTTTTCCATTTGCATTCGCTAAAATTTTAACGGAGAAAAATAAAAGTAAATTAACAATAAACTAAAACTCTACGAATGTTGCTGTAAAACGTAATTGAATAAATAAGCAGACCCGAAGGCAAATGGCTAAAATACAAAATATTACATTAATATACAGAGCTATAAATCGAAAACAAATATTGACATAACACGTCAACGTTTGCGGCGACAGAATTCTACACCAGCAGCAGCGGCGGCAGCAATAGCAACAACAACAATAAATAAAAAATTGCAAAAAATAAAAGGAGCTCAAATTATATGAGCTAACAATAAATATGTGTTATGGCCACAGTAACAACAACAACAGCAGCAGTAACCGCAACAGCAGCGACTACAATAACAACAACAGCAACAGTAAATGGAGCCGCAACCGCTACAACAACAACAACTGTAGCAGCAGCAGCAGTGTTAGCAGCCGATAATAATGAAGCAACAATAAAGGAAAGAAAACAATTAATAAATACGCATAGCTGGCAAAGCTGTTTTTATTGCACACGAGAGAATTTCAAAAATATTGGCGAATTTGTTAAGTGAGTAACAGCTGGCTCGCATTCACCGTTACACATTTCTTAATATTTGTTGTCTCTCTCACT
Source organism: Zaprionus obscuricornis (assembly GCA_037044475.1). Classification (NCBI taxonomy): domain Eukaryota; kingdom Metazoa; phylum Arthropoda; class Insecta; order Diptera; family Drosophilidae; genus Zaprionus; species Zaprionus obscuricornis. The sequence goes on along the minus strand of JBAMBR010002415.1, from coordinate 20,313 downwards.
CTACTCTTTCAACAGTCATCTGCGCAACCGGCATTGTACGCGTGAGGGCGGTTCCTTTGTTTGTCGTTATGGTTTTAATGGCGTTTGTGCATCATTACCGCTAGATGGCGTTTCAGATCGTGATTATGATGCACACGTTGCCAAATATCATGTAAATCAACATAATCGTGAAATGCCACCCGAATGGTGCGTCTATTCAGCAGCACAAAATTTACCAGCTGTCTTAAATGATCCTCAACGTGGCAAACAAAGTAATTTATTTACGAAAAAATGGGGTGAACATTTTATAGAACGTATAAATATACCAAATACAGCTAGATTACCAGATATAACGCATGCTGATTTTACAGTATATTTAAGTAATATTGGTAAACGTTATCGTTGGCATGAAAGACGTCAACAACAACAACAGCAACAGCAGCAACAACAACAACAAACACCAAATGCTACAGCAATAACAACACCTGAACATTTAACAACTGTGCCAGTACCAGAAATATTTTTAAAATCTCAACTACAATTACATCATGCAGCAACATTTGCACAAGTATTTCCAAATTATATGCAAAGCAATGATAACAAAACAAATGCCAATAACAATAATAATAATAATAATAATACAACATTATTATTGCAACGTCAACAAACTGGACGACAATTACAAGAACAATTATCACATTATTTGGATATCGTTGAAGTACGCATAGCACAGCAAGTTGCACAAAAATCAGCAGCATTCTTTCATGCTATGACCACACAACATGCTATCTTAGCTGAAATGCAACAAGCAGCTGAACAAGTGCGTCAATTACGTGCAGCATTAGCACAATTACATGCTAATATTGTTATAGATAGTTTTCGTGTAATGCGTTATGCACAACGGCGGCAACATTATGTGGCAACATTAGATAAATTACGTTTAATGGCAACCGTACATAAGACACAACCAATGTTACAATTATTACTTGGTACACAAGATTATGTTGCTGCATTAGATTTAATAAGTACAACACAAGAAATCTTAGCTGCTGAATTATTGGGTATACATTGCTTTAAACATTTACCAATGCAACTTGGTGAAATGGAAAAACTTATTGATAAAATGTTAACAACAGAATTTGAACGTTATGCAGCAAATGATTTAAATCGTCCATTAAATGATGCTCGTGAAACAGATAGTGTTTGTGCTGAAGAAGATAAATTAGTTGCCATTATTATGGGTTTATTGCGTAAACAAAATTTTTGTTTTATACAATGTTATCAACAAGAAGCAATTGCCACAATACGTGCAATAATAAAACAATTGCTCATTGAATTAATATCACATGGTGATCATGAATTATGTTTAACTGGTGCTGGTGAACAATCATTGGAATTAACATTACCCGAATGGTTATGTATGTTGCAACGTGCTAGTGTTGCACTTTCAAGCATATTGGAACGTATTAAAGCTGTTGTATTAATAATGCAACAAACCGCAGATGCTGCTGCACATCAAAATTGTAATGATGAACAACATGCTGTTAATTTAATTGATACTGAAGCATTTTTAAGTGTACAACATCATCAACAGTTGACAATGCAATTGCAACAATTATTACAAAATGTTTGTAATTATTGTCATGAACGTTGTGCAAATATTGTATCACCACAAAGTTTAGAACGTTGTGCGGCAAGTGAACAAGAATTAATGGAATTGCAACAAATTGTTGAAGAATTTAGTGAAATAACATTAAGTATATGTAATGCACCAAGTGTGCCACTACAATTGGCATTAAAAGTGCAAGCATCACGTTATGCGCAACGTTTTCATGCGGAACGTAAACAAAAATTGTCGCTACTGTTAGATCAAGAACGTTGGCGACAAGTTGATATACCGCATGAATTTCAACGTATTATTGATCGTATGTCTGCTGGTGATTATGCAAAACAAGCAGCCACGCCCACACCGACACCGACTAGTGAAACAAATCAACTGCAACTAATGGGTCAAGGACAAGGACAAGGTAATCCTGTCTTGCTGCTGGAAGGTAAACAACCTTTTGCCTTAGTTGGCGTTGTGCTGCTGCTTATACAAATGTTATATGAATATGGTGGCAGTGCACAACGTTTACCATTGCTAGCAAGTTATCATGCACGCAATATTATTGATCTATTGCGTTGCTTTAATTCACGTAGCTGTCAGTTAATTATTGGTGCTGGTGCAATGCGTGTTGCTGGCTTAAAGACAATAACAAGCACAAATCTTGCCTTAGTTTCACGTGCATTACAATTAATTTTGTATTTATTGCCACGTTTACGTGAACATTTTGATAATATGAGCGGCTATGATGCAATTGAACGTGATTATCAAGGACATATTAAAGAAATAGAAAATAAAATCCATGGCATTGTATCTGAACGTGTTATAGCACAATTAGAGGCATGGGATGCACGTCCGCCAATACCATCACAAACATTTCGTCATATATCACGACATTTGGTTAAATTACATGAAGCAATTGCTGGCGTATTACCAGAAATACAAATACATCAAATTTATGATGTTGTACATCGAAATTTTAAAGATAAATTGCGAGAACAATTATTAAAATTAAATATTTATAATAATGGTGGGCCACAGCATGGTGTGGTAACATCAGAATTAACATTCTATATGGAAACGTTGCGTACGTTAAAGGCATTGCCATTGCCACAATTGGATAATGGAATATTGGAAGATATTTGGATATGAGCGCGGTATTAATAATTCCATAAAAAAAAACAAAAAAAATCGTTGATGCTTTGAAAGAAGATTTTTTAAAAAAATCTTTTTTTTTACCAGCAGATTTTTCATATTTTCACAGTCGCATTTGTTTTTTTTCTTTTTTTGTCTGTCGTCTACCGTCCCATTTTTGCTTTTTGTTTGTTTTGTTAACATTGTTTTCTAATCATGTAAGATCTTAATAAAGAATATTATATATATATATATATATAAATATATATAGTTATAGCTAGTAATATATATATATATATAATATTTGTATTTTGTATAATTTCAGTATAAAAAAAAAAACACAAAAATGTAAAAGAAAAAGTTATGTATTTTTTTTTATTTTTAATTTTTTAATTATTATTATTTTGTATAATATTTAAATGAAAATATTCTTATAATTATAATTATAATTCAGCATTTCTTAAACTTTATTCTTAATTAATTTAATTTTAATTCAAAGTCAATGCATAGACTTATGTTACATTTTATTTTCTTTATTTAAGCTGAGACCATTAAACTTTATTAATCAAATATTATAAAATGCATTATACATAAATATAAAATATAATATTAAAATTAACAAAAAAAAATAAAAAAAAAAATTCAACGCATTTTTTTTATTGCTTGCTGCGGAATATTGCTGCTATAAAGTGTTTGCTATAAAAACAGCTTGTGAATTGCAAATTTTCATTTGCTATAAAATGTTGCTATAAACAACTGTGTATTGTATTTTTTTGTTTTGATTTTTTTTATGGCAGAATTATAGCAAATTTAAAGTGAAACGTTTGCTTAATGAAAAAATTCAAGCTGTGATTTTAGAGCAAATAATCAAAAATATCGTAATTTTTTTTTATTTATTTTTATGGCATATGTTTTTATAGCAAAATTCAAAATATTTTTCAATGCTTTCACATTTTCTGGACAGTAAACAAATTTATAGCAATTTATTTAAAATATAGACATTAATTTTTAAGGCATAATTATAGCAAATTTCATTTAATTCAAATAACTACAAAAAATATTTTTTCTTTTTATAGGAAAATTATATTATTTTTTTTTCTAATCAAAAAATTGCTCAATATTTTTTTAACTTTTTTTTTTAATTTAAAAATTTTTTGCAAATATTTTTGTTCAAATGTTTCTCAATTTTCAGCTTAATATTCTTTAAAAAAATATTTATAAAACTTATTCAAATATAAAAAAAAATTAACTGATTTTTATTTTTGTACAAAAATTTAATTTAAAAATATTTTTAATTTAATTTTATTTTTATTTAATAAAATTTCCCATAAAAGAAATTACCTAAAAATTTGGCATAATTTTTAAAATTAATTTAATTAAATCTTAAATATATTTAAAATGAATTATAACTAAATACAAGCAAATATTTAATTAAAACTGAAACTGAAACAGACTTAAATTGTTTTTTTTTCTGGCTTAAATAATAAACACAAAATTTCATAAAAAAAATAAAACTAAACACAAAAAATATTCTTGTATAACTAATTAAACAGCCCTCGTGACAAACTTAAATTACATGTAAATAAAAATTCTTTATATATTAAAAGAAATCAATATCATCTTCCAATAGCATTGGTAATGGTAAATTGTCTTGCATTTTAGAATCAGAAATATTATCATCGAAATCAATTTTTGGATATTTTAAAGGTTTCAAAGGTTCCTCCTCCTCATCGACATCTTCATAAATGGCAAATGAATTAGTTGACGATTTCTCATCAGATTCTTCCACAACATTATTTAATAATTTATTTAATAAATTCTCACTTAACACAGCTTTCTTCCAAGAAATAGCTAAAATTAAAACAAATTTTTAATATCGAAATAAATTTTAAAATTTTTGATCAAATTTAATATTATATGAAAATTATAAAAACTTACGTTTTTGGCAATTTTTTAAGCATTTCTTAGTTGGAAAATCCATGAAATCATATAAATCATAATTATCACTAGGCTCATATACAGCAGTTACTTGAACAGTCGCCTTACTCTTTGCCTGCTCCTCGATTAAATGCGGCCCTGTCGCATCTCTTGTCAGTTGCTTGCGATGTTGCCTTTGTAGCGTTTCCTTGCACAGTGAGAATTTTGGCGCACAACTTTGTGGACATTTTTGGTTATGGCCGCCTTTGAATGGTGTTTGATTTGATTTGCTATTTAAAACATTATCTAATTTGCCAAGAACTGTTTTTTTTATTGACTGATGCAACGTTGATTCTCCCATTATTTTTCTTGATGATCTGGGAAGAACTGCAAAAAAAATAAAGTAAGCGCCAAAAAAATTGATTAACTAAAACAAAAAAAATAATCAACAACTTACATTGAGCTCCAACATTTTCTTCATCCATCCAGATTTGAGCCATTTTTGGAATTGTATTTCTTTTTTTTACACAATTGTTCACAAGTTAAATGTTACTTCAATGAATTTTGAATTATTTTAGTAAAACAAATGACGCCAAGATAAAAAACACACACAATTATAGATTTGAGCATAGTAGTGTGACCAGAGCAAGTTTAAATAATATACCATATGCGAAAATACCCTTAAACGATTTGAAATGTTTTTTTTTGTTATTCTGTAAACTTTTACCAATAAAAAAATAAATAATTTCACAGTTAATAAATACAAGTATACTTAAAACACTTGTAGATTTACTATTTTTTCATATTTAATGTTCTTTTGTTTAATGTTCTTAATCATAGCAAGCAGCTTTTGGTTTGCTAACTGCACAGCAGTACAACAGAAAATGTTAATTACATCAACAGAGAACAGATAATCTGTTAAACTCAAAATGGCATCTGGTAATTAACATGAGATGAGGGTAAATTGATAGTATTCTGCTGTCACTCTTGAGTCCAAAAAAAATCGTTGAACGTGTAGGACGTGCGTCGGTACGGTGAAAACCTGGTATAAATCGGTGAGTGACTCGTCGTCGCGCCGCGTCGCGTGTGTGCGTTTGCGTTTTGTGTTGAGTTAATAAATTGATATAAAAGCTAATAATAAAAATTTCAAAAATACGAATGTGCAACGTGAATTACAAATATACTGCAATTCACAACTAGCCAAAATAAAATTCATAAAAAAACAACCGCACAAGAGCGTGAGTGCCAATTGCAAGACAAAATGGCTGCATTTCAACGCATTTAATGCGCGCACAAAAACAACATCAGAGAACAACATACACAAAGCATAAGCAAACATGTAAGTATGCATATGTGTGTGTTTATGTATATATATATATATAAATGTTTAAAGTGTATGTGTGTGTATGTGTAAAATAATGTTTAATTAACAGTACAAAAGTGTGAAATGCTAATGAAATTAATAAATAAATATTAAATTCGCACCTAATATTCTGTTAAATATGTTTGTTTATAGCAGCTCATACGTGTGTGTGTGTATATATGTGTCTCTGTTGTTTGTTGGTCTCTTGTTTGTTTGTCCCTCAACAACAATAATAACAAAGTACAAGCGCATTTTGAGCAATCAACAATAACAAGACTAACAACAACAACATAAGTATTATATTCAATTTCAATGAGTTTGCGCTCTCATTGCTATCTCTCGCTTATTTGACAGTGTCTCTCACTCTCTCACGAAATGCGCGAGCGCTCAAGCTGCTGTTAAATTGAGTGAGCTTATGTTATGTTTGAGTGTTTTGTTTTGAGTTTCTATGTTTTGAGCAATATGACTAAATAATGGCTAATTTTTTTGTGCTAAAATTATTTTTATTTTACTAAAATAAAATTCAACGTTTATTTTTAATTTTAAAAAAATCTTTCGTTTTATTTTATATAATTGTTTAATTAATAGAATGTTACATATTGAGCATAAAATTAAGCTACTGGCTTAAGACCAACAACAACAGATAAAGAAAAAAAAAAACACTCACAGACACATACAAGCAAGCAACAGCTGCTGCATTTTCTCAATTCCCCCCACTTATGATTTTCTACTCTTCTTACTTTACAGCAGTGTAATAAAAACAACAACAACAACAACAGCAGCAGCAAAACAAGAGCGAAAATAACAAAAGTCAAAGCAAGCTTCAAACAATAAAAAAGAACAATAACAACAACAATAATAAAAAAAAAAATAATAATAATTTGAAATTGTGAATTTCATTTCTGGCGCGTTGCGATTTTTTTTTCGGTTTTTTCTTTTCAATTATGTTTTACACGCGCGCGTGAATCTGCAACAACAACAACAACAGCAGCAAAAAAAAACGTAAATAAATAAAAGAAAAAAGAATTTCAAAAAATAAAAAAAAAAAAAACGTAATGCATAAAAAAAAAACGTAAATCATAATACGAATAAATTTCTAGCGTACGTGACGGTGGTAAAAAAATAAAAATACAAAATATTATAATATTAAATAAAATACAAAAAAAAAAAAAAATAAAAATAAAAAAAAAATACAAAATCGTAAAAAAAAGTAAAATAAAATAATTTAATATAGTGGCGCAGCAGTTACGGCAATTCGTGCGTGGCAAAAAAAAAAATAAATAAATAAAAATAAAAGTGTGTAAATTTTAATGGGCGCGCTCACTGTGCAAGTGTGGTGGTGTATATGTATATGAATTTGTGTATATGTGTATGTATGTGTGAGTGTTAGTGTCTGTGCGCGTAGTAAATATTAAAAGCCATGATTTAAGTGGAATTTGAGGTTGCAGTACTTCTCGTAGTCAGATTACAAGAAGCAACAACAACAATAACAAAATTTACTGGCCAATAAAAAAAATAAAAAAGTTTTTTATTTAAAAATCAAAAAAACAAAAAGAAGAAAAAGAAGAACGGCAAAACATAAGCTTTGCTATTTTTTTTGAGGATTTTAAAGCATTTCGACGCGTTGGATTCCCGTTACATATAATGTCATCAACATGTGGATTAAATATGGTTTTCATGTCGATCATTTTCATTATCATCGTAAATGGTAAGTAATGAAAACAAAAAAACAAAAAATAAAATTTTCTTTCTTTTTTTTTTTTACTGTAAAGTTAACTTATACTGAGAGAACAGAAGGTTTGCTTAGATAATTGTTAAAAATACAACAAAAAAAAAAAAGCATAGAAAATGTGTCACAATTGATTTTGTACTAAAGCCGCACCTTTGTCTTCCTACAAATTTCACAATAACTTTTCTCTCTGCTTTACTTCTTCTACTTCTTCTTCATACTTCACACTTCTATGAGTCACTTCAATGAGCGTTGCTTCAACTCAATATCAAAGAGTTCAGCTTCAGCAACACAGACACAGACACAGACAGAGACAGAGACAGAGACACAGAGAGCGCGCTTTGTTGTCGCTGAGTAAAACAAATTAGCTGGAAATTTTATACATAATAGAAACACACACATACATATGCTGTGTGCATGTGTGTGTGTGTGTGTGTTAGATAATGATCTGCATGAGTTTTGAGTGTTGTTAGCATATATAAAATGCGCCAACTGGTTCTTATACTAAAGAATACTCTCAATGTGAAGACCTTGACACCTGCGGCTCAACAAAACGCGCAGCCATAGTCATTGTGTCTGTTTTTTTTTTGTTTTTTTTCAAAGTATTCTTTGAACTTTGTTGCTCGCTGAGCACTTTTAGTAGTAGTAAAAATAAAAAACTCTTATTGTTATTTTTGTGGGGTGCATGTTTAATGAAAGTTTTAGTTTAAGTTTTTGTTCCGTGTTCTTTTTTTTTTTATAGCCAGATTTTACTGCTATAAAGTTTAACATCAATTTTAAGAATATAGCGCAATATATAACGGTAACGATAATAATTATGACGACAGAATTATGAAAAAACTGAAAGTTTTAATATTAAATGCAAATCAATTTCAAATTTTTCAAACAGTAGCTAAAATAAATATATAAAAAAAAACAATAGAAAAAAAATTTGCAAATTTTACGCATTCACAAAATTTTAAATTCTGATTTTTAAATCAAATAAAGATTTAGCTATAAAAAAAAGCTTGTTATAAATCTTATAATTCTTAATATTTCTTCGATTTCTATACATATGCATAGAATATGTGAACATATGTGCAATGCATAAAACAAAAATAAAAATCCAGCTAATAATTTAGAGCAAAGTCAAATTAAATTTAATGAAACATTCGCTGATATGTATAAACCATATGAATGTGTGGCTTTGGCTCCCTTTTAGCTATAAAATGCTACAAAACTCAATGAAATCCCAACATAAATCTCATCTGTCTCGCACACACACACACATACGCATATATATTTGCAATCATTCACATACACGCACACCCACAGGCACACACACACATGAATAAGTAAAGCGATTAAATGCAGTCGCCACAAGCAGCGCCAAAAGAAAAGAAAAGCAATGAGACATTGAGAGCAGCAAGAGCGAGAGCGTTAGCGCGAGCGAGAACGAAAATGAGAACAAAGAACAATGGCAAATAATTAGGAAAGTGGGTACTAAAATTATAAGAGTACCAAAGCGACAACAGCATCGCTTCACTCCACACTCCACTCCACATACTCCACCTACCACTCATCATTTGCTAACTGCTGCTGCTGCTGTTGATGCTCTCTCACTCACTCTCACTAGCAAACACACATTGACAACCCTCAGCTGACGCGTACAGTGTGCGTAATTATTTGCTCTTGCTGTTGTTATTGTTGCTGTTGCTATTTTCGTTGTTATTGTTGTAACTCGCGTTGCTTTTATGAAAATGTTAACTTAATTTCTGCATGATTGAGCATTTATTTCAATGTTACGAATACAAATAATGAGCATTGTGTATATGAGTAAGTGTGCGTGTGTCTATGAGTATGAGTATAAGTATGAGTATAACTAGAAGCACAAGCATTGTCTATGTGACGCCTCGAGGAGTATTTTGTTATATCCTTCAATTGCAATTGCTACTCAAACCTTTATTATTTTTTTCTTATTATTATTGTTCATTTCAATTGTTATGTGCTGCTGCTCACGCTGCTTGTTGCGACTATTAAAATATAATAGAATTTTATTATATTCATGTGCAGAGTAATATATATGTATGTATATGTATGTATATGGTATATATGTTTTTCATGATATACTTTAGAACATTTTTTATACATGCAATTTATGCTTATGGGTGACAAATGAAATGTTATAAATTTTGAGTGTTTATTTTATTTTCCCGGCAGCTTTTAATGACCAAAAGGAAGTATTGCAGACCCCCAAAAAAATTATATTATATATATTCTTGATCATTGCATGAAGCAATCTCAATGAAACTTAGCAGCCATACACTCTGTGGGCCATAAGCTGCTGTATATCGGACAACTAGCTGTACAACGTATCACTATATAAATCGAGCTTCTATATTATATTTGCTGCCATAGCATTAGCTGTCAACTTTCTGTCACACATTAAATTTTTTTTCTAAGTTTTCTTGTTTATTTAATTTATTTTGCTATTTTATTAATTAACTTAATTGAATTGTGGCTAAAAAGTAAATGAAAAATTCATTTAATATTAAATTATTAAAGACTTCATTTTAATAATTCATAAACAAAGTGAAAAACAAATATATAAATAGAGAATAAAGAATAATAAGAAATAGAAGCAGAAACTCAACCCTTTAGATTATTTGGGCATATCGCATATCGCATATTGCTCCCCCGCTTGAAATATATTCTTAGAAATTACCGCAAAGTACATTAAGAACGGCACAGCCCCAAAATACAATATAAATTATGTAGTGAGGCAATTAAAAGCCACTTCCCTTAATTTGTTGGCCAAACATTACAAAATACGGGCGGGCAGTTGTGCCAAGCAGGCAACAAGAGCAGCAACAGCAACAAGAGCAGCAGCAGCAGCAACAATTACAACAAATGCTACCAAACTACTCAAGCTAATTAGCAGCAGTGTGAAGCAAGAGTAAGCATAACAGCAACAACAACAGCAGCAATAGCAATAGCAATAGCAACAACAACAGTAACAACAATAACAATAAGTGAGCCCTGTAAAAACCGGTTAATCCACTCGTTGCCGGCTAATCTAAGAAACAGCAAAAGGAAAATATTCGCATTGTGAACAAAATGTGGGCTGTGTTTGTTTTATTTTAAGTTGAATCGAACGAAAAGGTCAACGTCTTCAATATTGTTCACTATAAGTGTCCAAGTGTGTGTGTGTGCGAGTTTTTATATGTATTTGTATATATACAAATCTTGCATGAGCAGCGCCAATAATCATCACACACACACACATACATATACACACGCATATATAAAATAAGCAACAGAATCAGATACAGATACAAATGGCAGTAGATACAGATACAGATACAATGTAGACACACAGCGTCCGGCTTCATCATTTTTACTCTCTGTTGTTGTTGTTGTTGTTGTGGTCTCTCTCTCTCTCTCTCTCAGTCTCTTTCTGTGCTAAAGTCGCACGCTACGCTTATCTGGCATCTGCCTTTGGCTTTTGCCATCGCCTTCATCTACTTCTTGACCAAGTGACCACAACGGAAGCGCAACAACTATAGCACGTAAATAAACAGCAAAAGCAACAGTTTCAGTTACAGATGTGAGTGATACAAATACTACATACATACATACATACATACAAACATACAAACATACATACATACATACAAACATACATACATATATATGTATATGTAATGTGGAAGACAAGGCTTTGCTTGCTGCTCAAATCGAAGCGCAAATACTCGTTTTACTTATCAGGTTGAATTCCATTTCTTTTAGGTGGCATTTTATAGTCAGCTAGCTTTTTTTTTCCTTCTTCTTCTGCTGCTGCTGCTTCTTGTTTATCTTTCATTTCTTCAATTTCTGTTTCTGTTTTGTTTTCGATTTTTTTGTTTTGTTTTTGTTTTTGTCGTTGACTTCTCAACTTTCTTATGAAAATGAATCATGAATCATTCAAGTTGCAATTGGATTTTTGTTCTTTCTTATTCATTGCTTGCTGCTGCTGCTGCTGTCTGATCGAATTGAGCGACGACTAATTCCAATGTACAAGCAATAGAACAAACATGAACACACAGGCAAACACACACATACACAACTCTGAATTCATTTTCTTTGCATTTTTGATTGCAATTTTTATAGTTTCTTTTTTTTTGTTGTTGTTTGTTTGCTGTTCACAATTTTCTAGGTTGCATTTTTTATTTAACTTCGTTAAAATTCCATAGCAATGAGTCAAGTTAAGAGGAGTAATGTTTATAAAGTTGTATTAAATTTTATAAATTTAATATAAATAAAAAATAATATTAATTTCTAATATAATATAAATTATACAAAATTTATTTATATTTTATATGATTTTATACGAATTATACTTTGTTTATCATTCAATACATTTCTTATGAAATTGACAGCACAATAACATAAATAAACATTATTTATAATATAAATATAATATCAATATATAAACAACATTGTGGCGCTGCTGACAAATATCAACAGACATTTTTCTCAATAATTTCAAAATTTATGCCAATACTAACCGTGCTTTGGTTTATTTTATTTCGACCGCAAAAATGAATAAGCACTCATAAAAATTTAAAGGAAATATATATATATATATGTATTTATAAATAAATATATATTTACCTTTAAAAAAAATAAAAAAAATAGAATCATTTCTTTATATAGACAATTCCATATTAAAGTCAATGAGTCAATAAATAATTGCTGTAAATATCAGTTGAAATTTGTGTTGATTAACCATATAATCAGCTGAATTTCATTAACTTCATTTAATTGCATAAAAAAATAAATAATAAAATATAATAAATAATAAAATATAATAAATAATAAATTAAATTAAATTATAAAATATAATAAATAATAAAATATATTAAAATATAATAAATAATAAATTAAAATAAATAATAAATTAAAATAAATTATAAAATATAATAAATAATAAAATATAATAAAATATATAAAATATAATAAAATATATAAAATAATAAAATATAATAAAATATATAAAATAATAAAATAATAAAATATAATAAAATATATAAAATAATAAAATATAATAAATAATAAAATATATAAAATAATAAAATATATATGAAATAATAAAATATATAAAATAATAAAATATTCAAAATAATAAAATATGTAAAACATATAAAATATAATAATAATAAAATACTTGTGTTATCTGAAGAATTTAAAAATATTTTTTATTTAAATATTAAAAAAGAAAAAAATACAAAGAGAAAAAAAAGAAAATATGTTACACATTGCATTATTTCAATTTCTTAGAGCATAAAAAGTGAATGCATTAGATTATGTAATCAGATATAGCATAAAAAGTTTTATTTTATAATCATATGCTCAACTGAATATGAATGCCATTAACATGATTTATAATATTTTCCTTTTTTTGTTTTATTTTTTTTTTTTTTTGCTGCTATACTCATAAATTTAGAATAATGCATAATAATAAAAAAATGAGAAAACTAAAATTGCATTAAATCACATTTGCTGACATTAATAATAAACATGAAGAAGAGCAACTAGCTTTCGAAACATGTGCATACATATATATATAAAAAAGTTCTTTATATAATGAATAATATATATATATTATACCGTTAGAAACATTTGACAGCTAAATGACTAATTAGGGAATTACACATGAGTTTTGTGCTGTTTAATTGGAGCGTTAAGTATTCTGCCAGAGAGACAGACGTTAGCTGACTGCAATTGCTTCAATGTAAAGATATGAGATCATGAGCTTAAAATGTCAAGTTACAAGGTTTATATACTCTATAATCATTAGTTAATGTTGGGTATGATGTTGCAATTACAAAGATGCAATATTAAATAAATATTTTTTTAAAAAAATACTTAATAAAAGTAAATATTAAATAATTATGAAATAAATATTAACAAAATTTCAAATAAATATTAAATTAATATAAAATACATTTTAAAAAAATATTAAATAAATTTGAAATAAATATTAAATAAATATAAAAAATTATTAAATAGAAAGTTAATAAATATTGAATAAATTTGAAATAAATTTGAAATAAATTTGAAATAAATTTGAAATAAATTTGAAATAAATATTAAATAAATACTAAATAAATACTAAATAAATGTTAAATAAATATTAAATACATTTTAAATACATTTTAAAAAAATATAAATATTAAATAAATAAATGTTAAATAAATATTAAATAAATATTAAATAAAAGTTAAATAAATATTAAATAAATAATAAATAAATATTAAATAAATATTAAATACATTTTAAATAAATATTAAATACATTTTAAAAAAATATTAAATAAATATTAAATGAATACTAAATAAATATTAAATGTTAAATATTAAATAAATATTAAATGTTAAATATTAAATATTAAATAAATATTAAATATTAAAAAAATATTAAATATATTTCATTTCATGCAACTGTAAAAAAAAATTTTTTTTTATATATAATTCTACAAAAACTAAAAGCAAAGTAAATTGTATTTGTATTTGTCGTTTCTCTATTTTGCATTTCTACAGCGTATTTAATAGACATTATAATAAATAATATATGCTAAAAATCTTTAGAGTAAGTTCATTGCTAGAGCTTATTATATAGTACTTATAAGGTAATTGATATTGTGCATCATGTTAAAATGATTAACATTACTAAACGCTAATTGCCATTCAAAACGTGATACTCTATACTCACACACACACACACACACACACATACAATCACAAGCCATTATCAGAGTTAGTTATCGACAGTTGCAGTTTTGAATGAAAACCTAACCACAAGGGAATTCTTAAACCGCAGCTGCTACTACTACTGCTGCTGCTGTTGCTGTCGCCAACGTTTTCTCCCCCTACACACACACACACATAAGTATTTTTCATTATTATTATTATTATTTTTTTTTTTATTTGATAAGCAGCTGGCGGCCGAAGCTCAACGAAATGAAAAAAAGAAAAAAAAAAAAAAGTTTTTATACTATATGTGAGTATTATTGGCGATATGGCAATGGCAATTTGTCATAAATCACACATATAGTATTGTACGAAGGAGGCATAAAAATAATGGGGACTCTCGAAGTACGAAGTATAAATGAAGACAATGACATGTTTTTGTTGTTGTTCTAGTTGTTGTTGTTGTGAGGGCTCACACTCTGTCGAAACAAAGAAACAAACTCTGCTCATTTCGAGACTTTTGTTGTCTCTCTTTCTTTTTTTTTTTTTCTGCCCGTTTTATTTGCCGTACGTGTCAAGTGCAACAATACAAACAACAACAAAACAAAACGAGAAACGAACGTACAAAATAGACAACATTTTTTTTTTTTTTTTTTTATATTTTTGCCAGCTTCCCTTCTCTACTCTGTCGCCTACACGCTTACGTTCAAGCTCATGTTGAAACTCACCGCCCCCACACTGAACTTTCAATTCTATCTGCTGCTGTTTGTGCCCCATTTTGTTGCTGTTACTGCTGTTGCTGTTGTTGTTCGATTTCCACGTATGATTGACTGCTGTGTTGGCCCAATATCCTCAGCTATTTGTTTTGTATCTGGCAGATACATGCGCATCTCTAGTTGCAAATGTGTTACAGTCAGCACTCGAAATGCAATGCTACAGTTGACATGTATTGTGCTGTAACTGACAGACGCACACATGTGCGTCTCTCTCACTCTCTTTCACACACTCTCTATATATAATATATCTGCCTGAATCATACAAAAATTTATATATTAAAAATAATAATAAAAAAAAATAAAAATTCTTATAAATTGTATGCATGAAATTTGCGTTTTTTAAAATTAACATTTTTTGCTGTCATTCAATTTATACAGTATAAGCATATATATGTCTATATATATATATATATATATTTGTGTATATATATCTTTATTTATCAGTGTATACTTTATTTATAAATCCTTTAAGCTGCCTTTGCATATGTCAAGCGCATCGGGATACTACAGAATTGATGAGTAGCTTTAATAAAATGGGCGTGACGTGTTGTAAATAGCACTGCCAATCCTGACAAGCGTTGAGCAGGCAGCAGCAGCAGCAGTTGCTCGCTCGCTCGCTGGATAAATGACAGCAGCAGCAGCAGCAGAAAGCGGAACTTACACGTGTGCGTCGTTACTGTTACTGCGACAAAGGTAACAAGGATGCGGAGCCACAATAACACTTTGTCTGTCTCACTGTCTTTCTCGTTTCTCTCCCCTCCCCGTCTCACAAAAATTGCAATATTCAGCGAGCAAACAAGCGAAAAGAAATAATCCCTTGAAAAAAAAAACCAAATGTGAAATGTGATACATATTTTCTTTTATTATTGTTTTGTCGTTTATGGGGTAGAAATAAAAAACAGTAAAAAAGAAAAGCAAAAAAAAAAAAAAAAAGGGGTAACTGCGTTACGTTGCTTTGGTTATTTCGGCAATTGGATTTGAATTAAGTGACACACATACACAAAGACAGAGAGAGACTAGCAGCACACACGCACACACACACGTAGTCGCACCGGATGCGAAAATGTGGTTACTAAGAAAGCGCTAGAAGAAGTGATGCCTAATGCGAGTGGATATAATAATAAACGGATTGCGTTTGATGACATAAATCGTGCAAAAGCGTCTAAATTGACATGTTATATACATTAGAGAGACAGACAGAGAGAAAGAGAGAGAGAGAAAGAGAGAAAGAGAGAGAGAGAGTTGGCATACAAAATAACGTGTGTCGCGCTAAAGGATTTCACATTTATTTATCGCTTTTAAAGTTCATTTTTATAAATAATGAATGAAATATTTTATAAGTTAACTGAGAATTTTCATAGATCGTACGTAGGAAATAGATGAAATAATATTGTAATCGTGCATATAGTACATTGATATATTATCTATTGAATTCTTGAGGTTCTAGTGAAAATTTATTTATTTTTTTTTTTTTTTTTGCAAATTTTACCTTAAGTTTCAACAACTTTTCCATTAGTATTTGCCATTATAGTCCAAAATTTAATACTTTGATATATTATCCATAGATTCCTGCTACAATTCTGTTTAGAATTCTAGTTAAAATTCATATTTTAACTAGAATTCTAAACAGAATTGTAGCAAGAATCTATGGATAATATATCAAAGTATTAAATTTTGGACTATAATGGCAAATACTAATGGAAAAGTTGTTGAAACTTAAGGTAAAATTTGCAAAAAAAAAAAAAAAAAAATAAATAAATTTTCACTAGAACCTCAAGAATTCAATAGATAATATATCAATGTACTATATGCACGATTACAATGTTATTTTATCTTTTTCCTACATACGATCTATGAAAATTCTCAGTTAACTTATAAAATATTTCATTCATTATTTATAAAAATGAACTTTAAAAGCGATAAATAAATGTGAAATCCTTTAGCGCGACACACGTTATTTTGTATGCCAACTCTCTCTCTCTCTTTCTCTCTGTCTGTCTCTCTAATGTATATAACATGTCAATTTAGACGCTTTTGCACGATTTATGTCATCAAACGCAATCCGTTTATTATTATATCCACTCGCATTAGGCATCACTTCTTCTAGCGCTTTCTTAGTAACCACATTTTCGCATCCGGTGCGACTACGTGTGTGTGTGCGTGTGTGCTGCTAGTCTCTCTCTGTCTTTGTGTATGTGTGTCACTTAATTCAAATCCAATTGCCGAAATAACCAAAGCAACGTAACGCAGTTACCCCTTTTTTTTTTTTTTTTTGCTTTTCTTTTTTACTGTTTTTTATTTCTACCCCATAAACGACAAAACAATAATAAAAGAAAATATGTATCACATTTCACATTTGGTTTTTTTTTTTCAAGGGATTATTTCTTTTCGCTTGTTTGCTCGCTGAATATTGCAATTTTTGTGAGACGGGGAGGGGAGAGAAACGAGAAAGACAGTGAGACAGACAAAGTGTTATTGTGGCTCCGCATCCTTGTTACCTTTGTCGCAGTAACAGTAACGACGCACACGTGTAAGTTCCGCTTTCTGCTGCTGCTGCTGCTGTCATTTATCCAGCGAGCGAGCGAGCAACTGCTGCTGCTGCTGCCTGCTCAACGCTTGTCAGGATTGGCAGTGCTATTTACAACACGTCACGCCCATTTTATTAAAGCTACTCATCAATTCTGTAGTATCCCGATGCGCTTGACATATGCAAAGGCAGCTTAAAGGATTTATAAATAAAGTATACACTGATAAATAAAGATATATATACACAAATATATATATATATATATATAGACATATATATGCTTATACTGTATAAATTGAATGACAGCAAAAAATGTTAATTTTAAAAAACGCAAATTTCATGCATACAATTTATAAGAATTTTTATTTTTTTTTATTATTATTTTTAATATATAAATTTTTGTATGATTCAGGCAGATATATTATATATAGAGAGTGTGTGAAAGAGAGTGAGAGAGACGCACATGTGTGCGTCTGTCAGTTACAGCACAATACATGTCAACTGTAGCATTGCATTTCGAGTGCTGACTGTAACACATTTGCAACTAGAGATGCGCATGTATCTGCCAGATACAAAACAAATAGCTGAGGATATTGGGCCAACACAGCAGTCAATCATACGTGGAAATCGAACAACAACAGCAACAGCAGTAACAGCAACAAAATGGGGCACAAACAGCAGCAGATAGAATTGAAAGTTCAGTGTGGGGGCGGTGAGTTTCAACATGAGCTTGAACGTAAGCGTGTAGGCGACAGAGTAGAGGAAGGGAAGCTGGCAAAAATATAAAAAAAAAAAAAAAAAAATGTTGTCTATTTTGTACGTTCGTTTTCTCGTTTTGTTTTGTTGTTGTTTGTATTGTTGCACTTGACACGTACGGCAAATAAAACGGGCAGAAAAAAAAAGAAAGAGAAACAACAAAAGTCTCGAAATGAGCAGAGTTTGTTTCTTTGTTTCGACAGAGTGTGAGCCCTCACAACAACAACAACTAGAACAACAACAAAAACATGTCATTGTCTTCATTTATACTTCGTACTTCGAGAGTCCCCATTATTTTTATGCCTCCTTCGTACAATACTATATGTGTGATTTATGACAAATTGCCATTGCCATATCGCCAATAATACTCACATATAATATAAAAACTTATTTTTTTTTTTCTTTTTTTCATTTCGTTGAGCTTCGGCCGCCAGCTGCTTATCAAATAAAAAAAAAAAATAATAATAATAATAATGAAAAATACTTATGTGTGTGTGTGTGTAGGGGGAGAAAACGTTGGCGACAGCAACAGCAGCAGCAGTAGTAGTAGCAGCTGCGGTTTAAGAATTCCCTTGTGGTTCGGTTTTCATTCAAAACTGCAACTGTCGATAACTAACTCTGATAATGGCTTGTGATTGTATGTGTGTGTGTGTGTGTGTGTGTGTGTGTGTGTGTGTGTGTGTGTGTAGAGTATCACGTTTTGAATGGCAATTAGCGTTTAGTAATGTTAATCATTTTAACATGATGCACAATATCAATTAACTTATAAGTACTATATAATAAGCTCTAGCAATGAACTTACTATAAAGATTTTTAGCATATATTATTTATTATAATGTCTATTAAATACGCTGTAGAAATGCAAAATAGAGAAACGACAAATACAAATACAATTTACTTTGCTTTTAGTTTTTGTAGAATTATATATAAAAAAAAATTTTTTTTTACAGTTGCATGAAATGAAATATATTTCATATTAATTGTTTTTAATATTTTTTTAATATTTAATATTTATTTAATATTTAATATTTATTTAATATTTTATATTTATTTAATATTTAATATTTATTTAATAATTAATATTTATTTAAAATGTATTTAATACTTATTTGAAATTTTGTTAATATTTATTTGATATTTATTTAATATTTAATATTTATTTAACATTTAATATTTAATATTTATTTAATATTTATTTAACATTTATTTGATATTTATTTAATATTTAATATTTATTTAACATTTATTATTTAATATTTATATAATATTTATTTAACATTTATTTAATATTTATTCAAAATGTATTTATTATTAATTTAATATTTATTTAAAATTTATTTAATATTTATTTATTATTTATTTAGTATTTATTTAATATTTATTTAACATTTATTCAAAATGTATTTATTATTTGTTTAATATTTATTTAATATTTATTTCAAATTTATTTCACATTTATTTCAAATTTATTTCAAATTTATTTACAATTTATTCAATATTTATTTACTTTCTATTTAATATTTTTGTATATTTTTTTAATATTTATTTCAAATTTATTTAATATTTTTTAAAATGTATTTTATATTAATTTAATATTTATTTGAAATTTTGTTAATATTTATTTCATAATTATTTAATATTTACTTTTATTAAGTATTTTTTTTTAAAAAAATATTTATTTAATATTGCATCTTTGTAATTGAAACATCATACCCAACATTAACTAATGATTATAGAGTATATAAGCCTTGTAACTTGACATTTTAAGCTCATGATCTCATATCTTTACATTGAAGCAATTGCAGTCAGCTAACGTCTG
>JBAMBR010002412.1:0-17916 GCA_037044475.1 Zaprionus obscuricornis | reverse complement strand
ATATAAGATTCATTTTCTGTATTTGTTATTAAATGTTTGTCATTTTTTTCAATTGTAGTTGTCATTGTAATATTATTTATATCATTATGATTATGTTCATTATCATTATCATTATCGGCATCATAATTATTGTCATCATTATGATCATCGATGACATCGGTTAAAATATATTCATTATGCAATTCATCGTTTTCATCATTTAAAATATCAGTTCTACGCACAAGAAGTAAATAATTGTTATCATCATCATCATCATTATCGTCGTTATCATCATTCTCATTGTTATTGCCATCATCGATGTCTTTTACAGCTGTTGTTACAATCTGCATTTCTTCATTATTGCTTGTTAGCAATATTTGAGGCGCCTTCTGATCTTCAATCTTTCGTATTAAACTTTTCGATTGTTCAGTTTTCAGATTTTCAAATTCATTTTGTTGCATATTTCGCACTTGTAGCATTTGTTTACGTGAACGAAATTTTGTTGTTGCTTTCTCCATTTCATCTCCTATTTCTTCAGCCAACTCTTTTATTAATTGTTGCTCTTCATTTGTTTCCGTCTCTGTCTTAAGACCTTGAAACGAACTGCCGGAGGACATTGTGCGACGTACAACGTTTCGTAGCTGGGCATCAGCTTGCTTGCAGCCGCTAACAAATTTATGCACCAATTTCAGATTTTCAATACATGTTGCACATATCTGATCTGGCAAACCATCAGACGGTTGCACCTAATAAAATATAATGTTCATATTTAATTACTATTATTAATTAATTAATTTAAAAAAAAAGAAGCATATTTACATTTAGACCAGCGTATTGTCGCAGTTGTTCAGCTAAATCAACATCGTTAAATAGCGGCTGCAATTGGTAACTGCTATCACTTGTACATGTTCTGCACATAGTCCACTTTATGCAAATTTCCATTTTAAAATTATTTATAAATCAAGAGTCTCAATAAAATGCATGCAATCAACGAGCCACAACAAGCTTTTTAGTTGTTATTTATAATTTCAGAATATTTCTCCGGTTTCAGTTGGGACTGATGTTTACTTTTTATTTAAAATTGGCGTCACTTTCATTAATTAACAATATTAGCAAATATTTGTCTCTTTTAATTCAACTTTAACATACCTTCTCATTCGCATTATGGCTTACAGTGAATGTGCAACATTGGAGATGGAAAATAATCGATGGAGAAATTGATAGTATCGCTTATTTTGAAATTTAACCATACTTCGATGGTTTTTGGTGCCATCGATATTTTCCCGCTTTGTTTTTTGTCATATCTATCATATCAGGTTTTCACATCTCTAATATTTAATAAACAAATATGAACGAGGGAGTAAGGGCGCAAAATTTTTGTTAATTTTTATAAATATAATATAGATAATTCTTTTGCATATTTTTCATGAAAAGGATCAGAAATTTATTAAAGATGAAGGGGGTGTTGAAGGAACGGTGTATTTTTGTATTTTAAAATGAATACCAATTAAACTAATCGTACATACAGACTTACATATAAAGCTTTGGCGCATTTTTTTTTTGTTTTGAATTCCATAATGCATATTATTTATTTGTGCTTATTTAAGGTTATAAAAATGGAAACAGAGTTTAAATTATCAAATGCCAGGATAACACGGTAACAAATAAAGACCAAAGGGTGTTGCGTATGATTGCGTTGAATGTCCAACCCTTTAGTGTGGTGAATGAATGGAAAGGGAATATATGGGAACGCACAATGAACACCTGATAATATGTTTCGGTAGGTAATTTATATATAAATATATTAAAAATGATTAAATCAAATGCTTTACATGATCATTGGGATATAAATGCTTTATTTCTTTATAGATATTGTGGAAGTTTAAAATATTTCTTGAAAAATGGTTTATGTGAAAATTGCAAAAAATCTACAAAGTCTTTGTGTAGAAAAGGTCGAAATGTTGCGTAAGCTGCGGATTATAATATGTTGTTTGAAACAATCGATTTTCCGTCAATGTTTGCGCGAAACCATCGAAAAAAAATCTATGAGGCTCACCATCGATTGTTTTCCAGTTATATGCAACATGTTACAAAGAAGAAAAAAAAATTGTTTCGTCGATTACGTAAATCGATAACTTGATCAAAATATACTACAATAAAAAATACTATATATATATATGGAGATAATTTATTAATAATTCGGACACACTGTTTTACGGTCAAATAAAAACTGAGCACAAGCTGCTGCCAGCCAAAATAAATATTGAACGACGCCTTATTATCTTAATATTATTGTTATTGTTACTGTTAAATAAAGACAGAAACAAATTTATAAAGCATGCCAGAGTTTATGATATGTCGAATATGTTTAACGGAAGATATGAACGTTGATACGATGACACCACTCTATGACGAAAAGGATGTCCAATGTCCGCTTGTTCATTTAATTGAACAAATCGGAAGTATTAAGGTAATAAAATAGATTTTATATTAGTAAAAACCAATAACATTTAATTATAAATGTTCTAGGTGCCACCACTAAAGGATATGCCCAGCCTGCTTTGCTGCACCTGTGTTGGCAACCTGACCAGTGCCTATAAATTTCGTGAATTGTGTCAAGAAAGTGAACGAACGTTTGCTAGCAGTGTTGTGAAGGTAAATGAAAATAAAAAAAAACTAAACGGATTTTTAAATATAATATATAATGTAAATATTAAATTAACGTATTGATTTCAGTCCGAATTAAAAGTGGAACCATGCGACGAATCAACGCAATTGGAAAGCAATGATAATGTTGAATATATTTATGAAGCAGCCAATGAATTCATTGATGCCGATGAAGAAATTGAATTTGATGCAATGTTAGAAGAACGTCTAGAAGATGCAATTGAAGAAGCTGACACTCAAGATATACCCTATGATGATTTTGATAATTCAAGTCAGCTGTTGGATGAAAAAAATATATTGCTTAGCAGTGCAAATGGAAATGCTAGCGATAGTGATTATAATCCAAGCGAAAATTTGCGTAAGCCAAAAATGCGTAAAACAAGGCATATAAAACGTGGACGTGGACGACCTCGTAATGTGTCAACGAATGCGACGACATTATTGAAACATGGCCAAGGCAAATCATCAGCAACAACAACAACTACAGCAGCAGCAACAAAATCTTCCAATGACGAAAGCTCTACAAATATTATGTGTGAAATATGTGGAAATATATATTCAAAACGTGCTGCACTCAACATACATATGCGAAGACATTTATCCGAGAAGCCTTTTGAATGCGAGTAGGTTTTTCTTTTGTATACCCTTGAAGAGGGTATATTAATTTTGGACAGGAGCTCAGTTGCTATCTCAAATTATCTCAATGAAACTTGGTATACATGGTATACATACTCCTTATGCCCATGGGTTGAATATAAGTCTGGACCAGCCGGATCGGACCACTGTATCATGATCGGTCGAATATTGTGTTTTTTTTTGGTTGATAACCTATCTAGCTGAAACATACAGGATTTAGTGATGACTTACACCTCTTATATAAGCTTGGTCTAAATCGGACAACTATATAATACAGCTGGCATAAGAACAGTCGGCCGAAAATGTAGTTTTTGTATGAAAAAAAGTTTTCTTCTAAGGCTGCTGCAAGGGTATCAAATCTTCGACCCACAGAATATAATCTTACTTTCTTGGCCCTTTTCAATTTTAATTACTATTACCACTGACTAGTTAATAGAAACAGGCTAAAACAGATATTATCCTAGTCACGACTAATGTGATTTGTGACTGATGGATAATACATTTTATTTCACAGAATTTGCTCGAAAACGTTTGCTGGTCCCTCAGAATTGAATCGACATATTCGTGTGCATACGGGAGAGAAACCGTTTACGTGTAAATATTGTGCACGCTCATTTGCAGATCGTAGCTCAAACATACGACATGAAAGGTGAGAGAATTTAAAAATTATATTGATTTATTTATTGATTACTATTTATTTATACATATTTTTCTCTTTTATACAGAACCCATACAAACGAGCGTCCATTTACTTGTTCAACCTGTGGCAAATCCTTCTCATATTCAAATGTTCTCAAAAATCATATGTTAACGCATACGGGGGAAAAACCTTTTCTGTATATTATCTCATATATAAATTATTACCTATAAATTAATAATTATATTAAGTAATTAATTTTGTTTTTTATTTTTATTTTTAGATGCATGCCGTGCAATAAAACATTTTCCCGTAAACATCAGCTGGAACAGCACATGGGAACAATGACACATCAACAAACTGTGAGAGCTCTGCAGAGCAACGAAACGACACGACAGCCTGAGATATATTAGAATTTTACGTGCATATATATATATATATATATACCATATACCATATATACATATATATTTAGATATATGTATATAGATCCTTGTATTAGTCACTCATCCTTCATAATGCAATTATTAACAATATATTTAAGTTTTTATTATAAATATGTATATTTATATTTATATATCTAATTGTAAATAAAAACCAAGTACAAATCAATGTTGTCAAATTATATACACATATAAAAAAAACAAATTCATATTTTTATCTCATTCAATTCAACTACATATATCACATATATCAATTATAAATTTAATTTATATAATATTAGTTATATTTCGTCGTTTAGTAAACTTTTCAATCTTGACAGTTGTTCCTTTTGTTTATGTGTGCGACAATTCATATGAGCATTCAAATGATCAAATCTACTGAACCAAACATCACAGATGCGACAACTGTAATAAATAAATTATGATTGTAAAATATTCTATAAGTGTACTTAAAAAAATGAAACATGTCAAAAAGCTACAGTCGAATGTGCACGACTATATGTTACCCGGTATTCAATAAAATTGAAAATTGCATAATATAATAAATACATTTGCTAGTCTCCCTATGGGTATCCGGGAATAAAAAAGAAAAAAAAAATACTTACTGATGAGTTCGCGGTAAATTTTTATGTATTAAGCGATGTTTACTCAAGCAACTGGAGCTAAAATAACTTTTGCCACATTCACTGCACACATAGGGACGATGATTTTCGTGGCGTCTCTCATGTTGACGTAGTATGCTATGATCTGCGAAACGGTTTAAACAATAACGACAGGCATAAGGACGTTCTCCAGTATGTGTACGTATATGACGATTCAGTTCCTTGTGTGTTATAAAACATTTACAACAATGTCTGTGAAAATAATATTTTAGTAGCTAAATTAAAATTACATATTTAGATATTCTTACTTGCACATAAAACTCTTAATGCCTGCATGACGAAGTTTATGTTCACGAAAGTTACACAGATTACTCAACGATTTGCCACATTCATCACAAACAAATGGTCCATTAAATTTGACCTTGACCTTTTCAATTGGATTCTTATCAGATAAATTGTTTAGTGAGATTTTTCCCATTTTTTGTTTATTGTCAGCTAAAGCATCTTCATCTTGTTTTTCCGTTGATACTTCTTCACTGGGAAATGTTTCATCAAATAATTTCTCTTCTATTAAATAATTTTCTGTTGAATCTTCAACGAAGTCAGTTTCTAGTGATTCAATTGAATCACAGAAAATTTCTCCCACATCTTGAATAACTTCAGTAAATTGTTTCTGCGATATAATACAACGTTGTCGAAATTTAATTGCACTTTGCAAGTCAATCAGGCAACTGTTGCACATGTGTTGTGGACATTCTTCTATGTAAGTTATCTGCATATAGAAATTCTTTAATTTAAATTTTCAAATTGAATTATTTATATGTAAATACAACCTGTTGGCCAGTTATTGAATAGATTTGTCTTATTAAATGCACATTTTTATTATCAAAGAGTTTAATATGACATTGGCTCAATTCGACTTGTCCTAAACATATTCTGCATTTGTACATTGACATATTTTCAATTTGTTTTCTCTAACTATAAATTTAGAATTATTTTGCGCCTCCTTATTTGGCCACCCCCGGTAGGCATGAAAATTGCAATGCATATCTACATATATCCATGTTACTCTTCATCTTCTCAAAAGAAGCATTCACAACAAATATTAACATAGTTTAGGCACAGCTGTTGCATGTGTATCTTCTTCTTCTTCTGCAAACAAACTATTCACAGTAAACTTATACAGCTGTCAAGCAGCTGTCGAACTTCGAAACATTTACGAGAAGGCAAACATTAAGAAATGTTTACAATTGTGATATGAGCGCATCATCTCATTTTATATTTAATTAATTTAAAAACAATGTCGCTTAAATGTCGTACGTGTGGTGCTGTAATTTACAATGAAAAAGCCAAAAATATTTTCGCAGAAGAAAATAAGGAAATTTTAATAGACATAGAAAAAGTGGCCGCAGTCACAGTAAGTTTAATAATTTTTCAATTGGAATATTAATACATTTATTAAATGCAATTTTGTGTATTGTAGCTGCAAAATATTCCAAAACTACCATCACATATTTGTGGTTGCTGTCTGCTTGATCTAAAACGCTGCATAGTGCAAATAAAAATATTTCGTGATCGTTGCATTAAAATTCAAGAGGAATTTGCAACTCTGCAGGAAGATTCTAAGGATAAAGAGAAGGATCATAATGAAGAAGATTATGTGTCCTTTGATAATGAACATGATGAGTACGATATTGAAGATATTGAATATATGAATGATGAATTAATTGATTCTCATATAAGAGATCAATTCAATGAACCACATAATGATTTCCACGACGATAATGAACAAGATGCAGAAACTCTAATAAAGAATCTAAGAGATGAGATGCTTAGCATTTGTAAAAGTAGCGATGAAAGTATCGTAGATAATGAGGAATACTTAAATTCAGAAGATAATCATGAAATCTCAACAGAGGATGTCGTACAATCTGAACAAGTTTTAAAAAAAACACGAAAAAAAAGAGCAACAAAATTACTACAAAATGCAGACACGGAAATAAGGAAAACAACGAAAACATACTGCAGCTGGAAAAATCTAAGCGAAGAGGAAATTATTGAACGGAAACGTCAACAACGTCGTCGCGAATGTGTCTGTGATCAATGTGGTCGCCATTTCACAGATCAAAGCAATTTCAAGTTACATATGCTACGTCACAGTGGCAAAAAAAATTTTGAATGTGAAGTGTGTGCCAAACTCTTCTATACGGAGCACTTGAAGCAACTTCATGAACGTGTTGTGCATGGTGGTGAACGTCCCTATGCCTGTAAATATTGTGATAAAACATTTCACAGTAGCACAACGCGCGTTATACATGAACGGTGAGTTTTATTTTTTATACTCGGGTATACTTAACCTATAGGATGATTTGGGTACCATTAACTTTATAACAGCTTTAAAATTTAAAAAGTACAAGCTGAATTTTGTAACACTTATGTATAATGTGAGGTAATATAGATGATCTGTTGTAATTTGGACCAGATCGGGTAATAAACAAGGAAACATTTCCTGGGGTATCGGTAACCGAGATACTTATATTTATTTATATATATTTTTTTTATTTTCAGCATACACACAAATGTTCGGCCGTATAATTGTGAATATTGCGGGAAATCTTTTATATCCGCTTCTGGACTTAAACGTCACGATTTAACCCACAGCGGAATTCGTAAATTTTAGTAAGTATTTTATTGGTTATATTTTAATGAAAAATATTACATTTAATTTAATTATTTCAGCTGTTCAATTTGCGATAAAACATTTCAGCGAAACACACATTTAAAGGCTCACATACGTTCCAAATTACATTTAATACGTGAAGCAAATAATACCATAATAAAAGAAATTTAGTAAATAAAAACATATTTTTATATATTAAAAATGTATTTGAAATTTATAATTCAAGTTTTTCAATGAATTTTAATTTTCAAATTAATTTTAATATCTAATATTTCTTATATTAAATACATTTCAGTATCTTTAGATGCCTAAAGAGTATTTGCATAATAAATTGAGTTGGTCACACTGTGAGACATCGCTAGTGTTTACAAATTTGTACGCTTTGCTTTGTTTATTAAATAAAATGCAAGAATTTTGCCGAACTTGCGGTAAAGCAATTAATACTGCAGGTTGTATTAACATCTTCTCTGCCAATGGTCGCCGTCTCTTGCATTGTCTAAGAACAATAACAAACTGTTGGGTAATTAATTAATAACAAGAAAAAAGACACATTAAAATTCTTCTATTACTTTTTGTAGATGGAAAATGTTACCGCTTTTCCAATGTATATTTGTGAGGAATGCCAACATTTATTAAAGAAAATACAAACGTTTCGCAAACGATGCAGTAAAATTGAAAGATTTCTTAATAAACGTAAAACCAGCAAATTGATCGCAACTAAAAATAAAGTATTAGCAACAACAACAACGTTGTCAGATAAAGCTAAAATTTGTGATCCGCTGCGTATAGAAGAACCGCAGCAGCATACAATAAATTCAATGCGAATAAAAGAAGAAGAATCAACTGGTGAATATTCAAAGCAAGTGAAAGAATCTAAAGAAATTGAACAAATAATGAATGATACGTCATATGAAAACTTTCCCGATTCTGATAGCTATATGGGATTATCATTGGATGATGATCATCTAGAATCAAAAAACACAAATGTTTTGCACCAGTCAGTAGCGAAAGATATTGGGAAAACAAAAGGAAAATGCAATGAAATCAATTCCAGCAAATATACAATGCGTGTGGGTAAAAGAACAATGTACATTAAATTAACGGATGAGAAACAACCAAAACGTATCGTTGATCGTGAACGACAATGGGCGTCAGCACGTCCTTGTATCTGTGAGCATTGTGGACGACAGTTTAAGGATAGCAGCAATCTTAATGTACACCTGTTGCGTC
The DNA here is from genome assembly GCA_037044475.1 of Zaprionus obscuricornis. Lineage (NCBI taxonomy): Eukaryota > Metazoa > Arthropoda > Insecta > Diptera > Drosophilidae > Zaprionus > Zaprionus obscuricornis. The sequence goes on along the minus strand of JBAMBR010002412.1, from coordinate 9,042 downwards.
ATACAGGCACAAAGAATTATGAATGTAAAGAATGCAATGAAAAATGTTATACATTACATTTACTGCGACGCCATCAGCTGAAGCATACAGAAGGTCCCTATGAATGTACATTCTGTGGCCTACAATATAGCACGAATAGTTCACGTGTGCGTCATGAGAGGTGAGATGTGTTTACGCTTGCAGAGCTATTTCAATAAAAATTTGTATACATACTCACATTTTCTTCTAAAACTGCTAGGATATGAAATTTTCGGCCCGCCGAAGATAACTTTGCTTTCTTGTTTATTAACAATTCTTGATAATTCTATTTTGAACTTATAGAGAAGCTTGTAAAAAGGGCCGAGCACCACAGTCAAAAACTGATGTTATTAAACGTGGCGAACGCACATTTCAGTAAGTTTTATAAACTTTGAATATTAATGTTAATTTCATTGAATTAGTATTTTAATCTTTTTCTTCTATAAATAGTTGCTCCATCTGTGATCTTTGGTTTCTTCGTGCTGGTAATTTAACGCAACATTTAAATTCATCAAATCACATTGCAAATGACCGTAGAAAAAATCGAAAATATCAATTAAATGAAAAGAAAATGGTAGATAGTTAATAAAAATACATTTTGTGCATTTGAAATTGTATTAGAATATATAGGAAATTATATTTTATATATATATATATGTATGTATATATTAAATATATTAATAATTTTTTTTAACTTAATCCTATAAGTGTTTTTTAATTCTCATTAATATCAATTTTTTGCATTTTTAACAAATTTTCTTTGTGCAATTTACTAAACTTATGCGAATACAAATTGAATTTATATCGAAAGTATGCATCACAAATATCACACCTGCAAAATAAAAGTAATAATATATATATTAAATATTAGATAATAGATTACAAAAATTTATAAACTGTATATATTCACCTATAAGGACGTTCGCCAGTATGAATACGTTCATGCTCGCGTAGTTTGGTGCGCGTATAGAAACCTTTAAGACATATGTCACATTCGTAAGGACGTTTACTATCGTGACGAATTTCATGTTTCTTTTTCGTTTGTGGATCGGAAAAACACATATCGCATACTTTACATTTAAATGGTTTGAGACCAATGTGTCCATTAATATGCAAATTTAATGCATATTTCGTAGCATAGCTTTTTTCACAATAGCAACAATAATGACGAACATTTTCCTTTTGTTGTTTATCCTTATTCTGTTGATTCATTCTTAATTCTGATCTTTGATTTAACTTGTTCAAATTCCGATGAATTCGTGGAGATGCACCATGAATATTTCTGTAAAATAAAGATGTATAAGATTTAATTTTTTTTTTTTTTTGATTATAAGTCTCTTATCTTCACTTACTTCTCATGCAGATAACGTGTATTAGATGAACTAAATGCTTTAGAACAATAATTGCACACAAATGGTAATTCACCTCTATGACGAACTTTTATATGAATATTTCTCATATATGCATCATAAAATTTCTTGGGGCACTCAGGACATTGGAAATTCTTAGTCTGTGTATGGCGTAGCATATGTATAGTTAAATTGCAACGAACCCGAAATGATGCACCACACTGATCGCATACATGATTCAATGGCATTGCACGGATCTGTTCCCGGCGTATTCGATTCTTTTCTTCTTTCGTACGTTTTGGTAATTTTGGTTTTGGTTCGCGAATTTTTCGTGACTTTCTTTGCGTTGTTTCTTTATTATTCGATTGATTTGTTCTTGTTCTTTTTATTCTTACTTTTTTCGATTGTTTGGGTGGTGAATCCTTATCGTTGCCCCTGTATTCATTAAGCAGATCCTCATAGATTTGTGCACCCAATGCAATACTTTTTGGATCTGCTGCTGCTGGATTGATTACCTGTAGTATTTGTTGTGCTTTCAATGTCGTTGCAACACAATCTTCATTTTCCGAAAGTTCATCAACTAAATCATCTTTATTATTAATATCATCAGTGAAGCTTATATTATCATGCACTGGTACAAATTCTTCAGGATCGTTTCCATCCTCGTGACTTATGAGATCTGGAAGCTTTACATTATCACCACCGGCAAATTGAAGTTCTGTGCGTATACAAATTTCTCGAAATTCAATGGCGATGCGTAACTTTTCAACACAATTTAAGCACATGAACAGTTCCAAATTCTCTTCTAATTGTATCTGCAATAATAAATAATTTATTTATTTTTTAAGTAATATAAATAATATTTGAATTCTAGTTAAACTAACCCAAATTCCAGTTATAACTTCAATGTGAAATAATAAGACTTCATTTTGCTTATCGGAAAGATCTTTGGCACTTTCATCGGCAACAAATGTTCGATAGCATGTACGACATTTCCTTTGATAACTTGGACTAACACAACAGACACTTGGACTCTCCGGGGGTTTAGCTTCACTGACTTCATCAGCCAATGGATCATCCTCACCCATCGACGATGTTGAGGGAATAAAAGCATTTCCTGTTGCACTAACAAAATCGGGAACTGATACAATTCCAGTATTTCGTACAAATGATGGTGCTATAACAATTGCACCTTTTGCTTCCGCTTCTTCACGTATGGCCGCTTCTTCAAGAAGTTCAGCGACTAATTTTTGGTTTTTACGTTTTTCGGTAAGCTCACGTTCAGCAGCACTTATGTTGTTCTTATTAATACACGGTATTGCACCAGGTCGTAGCGTACGCTTCGAGCACAATCCTTAAAAAAAAAGAAAAAAAAAACAATATAAAAATTAAGTTTTGGTTAAAAAATTGAGTTTTTGTACGAAAATTTGCTTTTAAGACTGCAGGAGTATGAGTATCTTCAGACCGTCGAAGAAAACCTTTTTGTTTTTTAATGTATATCTATATTAACGAACCCATTTGAAATTGTAATCCTCCTTGGATATCTTCATCTTTGAAGTGTTCATTGCAAATGACGCTCTTCAGGTAGGTTTTCTTGGACTTATCGTTATTGTTAATGCGGCAAAATGTAATCCATTCTTGTAGAACATTAGATTTTTTTGGAAAACTAAAGAAACTATATTGTTCCGAATGTTTATTCTTTGCTTTAAATCTGTTTTTACAATTATGTACCACACACTTCATTATTGTTATTATTATTTTTATTATTATTTATATTTATACAATATTATGATTATTTGTGACGTCGCTGTGATGCCTGCGGGTGTGATGCCAGGGCTGCAAAACTTATGCAAACACAATCACTGTAATGCAGTAAAAACAAACAATCGATTTCTTTTTTTTCATATCGATAACTCTTTATTTGGCGGAGATATGAATTAATTATAAAAAAAAAAAAATAATTATATGTTTATATTTTATTACATACATTAATTTAAATCAAATTCAATTTGATTTAATTTTAAAGCATTATTTTGATGCACCTTCGAGCGATAATGAGCTTGTAAACTTGATTTACGATTGAAGAAAACTTTGCATGTCTCGCAGCTGTTAAAATTGAAAATATTTCATTTGAAAAAAACTGATCAAAAAATCTTATATATTATATGACATACCAGAATGGTTGCTCTCCAGTATGTACAACTGCATGTTTATCTAGAGTACTTTTTTTGCTAAAAGTTTTCTTACACAACGAACAACTGAACGTTGGCATCTTAACCCGTAACTCCAAATACTCCAAGTGATTTCTAAAAAAAAAATATTAAAAAATAGTTTATTAAATGTTAAAGTTATTTTAGAAGGTTGTCGGACTGCTTACCTCTGATGTCGTAGTCTTTTCATACTATTTGCAAAACGTTTATCACAATATTTACATGCATAAGGTTTTTCTCCTAGATGTTGAATGCGTTTATGCAAATTAATCAAATGCTGTGAATAATTTTTATGTCCACATTCATCACACTCAAACTTCTTGATACCCAAATGACGTTGCAAATGGCGATTTAAATTGGCTTTATCATTGAATCGTCTACCGCATTGATCACAAAAATAATTTCGAGATATACTTCTACATTTATCAGGTTCATACTCTGCGGCAGTAACAAGTGCTGCTGGCGTAGCTGTTGTGGAATGTTCAGAATCGCTGGAATGATTAAATTCACTTGGTGTGTTTTCATTAAACTGAAATTGCTCTTCATCACTGTAATCTCTAGTATAAAGATGCGATTTTCTCCGTTTTTTAGTATAATATAATTTCTCCTGAATCTCGGAAATTCCGGGACTGGCACTAGCAGGCACTATAATGTAAGGTAATTTGTGCACAATTTCAGAATCATTTGTTTCAGCTATAAATTCTTCTTCATCTTCCACTTTAATATCTGCATCATCTGTATCGCTTCCTAAAGGATCGTCACAAATATCTTTTGGAAGTTTCTTTTGCTGCCTGCGAAGTATCAGCATATTATTTATTTCAATGCAACGCTCACGAAATTCAATGGCATGTTCCAATTCACTTAAACATTTGCTGCATATTTGTACCGGCATATTTAACTCTTCTTTTAACTGCAAGTTTTATATTTTATATTATTTTTTATTTTTATTAAATTTATATTGTTTTAACAATATTCAAATTTTCTTACCCTTAGCCCTGTAAGTGTTTGAATTTTGTTTTGTAAGATATCGTCATCAAAAATATTTGTGGCATTTAGATGATTTATCCGTTTGGCACAAGTTCTACATAAAGTTGCCATTTTTGTAATAATTAATTTTAGTCTAATTTTTGTTTATAAGCCGTCGACATTGTTAGGAATGCATGAACTTTGACAGGGCTGTTATTCTGTTTAGGTTAATTGTGCACCTGTGTTTAATGTGAATGGCAAATAATATTTGTGTGAATGGAAACTGTCGTATCCAAGTCTTCTAGCATGTAATTTTGAACGATAATGAATTGTTAAATTTGATTTACGATTAAAAACGATTTTAAAAAGAATATAAGTAAGATAGATACTGTCGACTGTGTTATATGATACCCGGTACACAAAAAAAAAATAAAGAAAATGCATAACTTCCATGAACAGATTTGGATAAAATTTGCATATTGTCTTTAGTATCTTATGGGTACCGGGTATAATAATTTCAATTATCATATCTCCGATGCTTGCTCAGGCGTTGCGAGGCTTGCCGCCATATGTACTTTTCTGGTAAGGCTTTCCACAGCTTCGTCGATATCACTCCCATTTTTAATTGCTGGCAGAGGGTCAATGTTTTCTTCCAACCAGTTTTTGTAGATTTCACGATTTGTATTGCGTGTAAACAGCTTCTTTCTTGACTTCTTCCTAGCGTATGAGTGCTCCAGGACTACTTTAACCATGCTGTGGTCAGAGCAGAGCTCATAGCAGCTGTCCGACAAAATCTTTGCAGGATCGACTCCTTTGCTTATAGCAAAGTCAAGGAGGTCTGGTATTTTGTTCGGGTCACTGGGCCAGTAGGTGGGCTCACCAGTGGAATGCACGCTGCAACCCAACTCTCTGATGCACTTGAGGAGAGAGTGCTGCCCGTGGTGTTGATTGATCTGGAACCCCACCACCAAGTATGCTTAGCGTTGAAATCTCCTCCCAATATGAACCTGGGTCCCAGGTCTCTTAGCTGTTGTGATAAGTCAGCATAATTTATGATATACCGAGGCGGCAAGATACGCTGCTCCTATGGTGATTTGGCCTGCTTGAGTTGTCAGGAGGATTCTTGCACACTGCATCCAGTCCAGTTGCACCGGCTCTAGCTCTTCATGTTCGATACCGCACTTCACAATAATTGCAGCTCCGCCACGAATTCTGTCGGCAGGGTGATTTGCAACTATTGTATTATAGCCAGGAATGTTGAAGTGCGATCTGGTTGTAAAGTGCGTCTCTGACACTAGCATTACGTCGACTTGGTTTGTTTTAATATAATGTTCAATTTCAGGTTTGCTTTTGCACAAACCGTTCGCATTCCATATAACCAGTTGAGTATTTATGGACATTGGAGAGTGCTCATATGACTGGAGAGTATGGACATCATCATCTCCTTAAATTTATTAAACATGGTGGTCATCATGTGCTCCATTCTTTGCATCAATCTCTGCTCAATGCCATCTTCAACGCTAGGGGTATTTTGATTTTTGTTGTTGGTGTAGCCGGTGTTGTTGCTATGCATATTTCCACTTGCGGTAATGTTGGCATAGCTGATGTTTGGGTTTCTGGGCTGATATGGAGTTCCTTGAGGTACAAAAGATGACTGCGTTGCTTGTCCAAGTGGAGCTGCCTTTGATTTTGGTCCGTACTTCTTCTTTGCCTCAATATAGATGCGACAGCCCCTATAAGATGCAGTGTGCTCTTCGCCGCAGTTACCGCACAGTGGTGGATCCTCTTTAGGTTTCTTACAATCAATAGTATTATGACCTTGGCCACACTTGACGCACGTGAATTGCATTCGGCAGTAACGCTTGGTGTGCCCAAAGGCCTGGCATCGATAGCACTGCACAACATCATCAAACTTTTTGGGCTCTTCGATCTTTACAATTGCGTGACACAATCTTGTGATTTCGAAGACCTTCTTGTTGTTCCTTTGTGGCTCCAGGTTAACAAAAAACATCGACATTGGGCTCTTGTTTGTTCTGGACAGTGCATTTTTAATGTCTCGTACTTTGTGGCCAAGTTCAGCAAGGGCAACAACGATATGTGTTGTAGGAGTCGAGTGGTGTAGCCCTTTCACTACAATACGAAAGCATCGCTCTTCTTTCAGCTGGTAGGTCCTAAAGGCCAGTTGTGCATTGTCCATGTACGCAACAATACTCCTGTAGGTGGAGCTGTCCTTGGGCATCAGCCTAACATTGCCTCCTCCAGTCGATTTGTATGAAAAACTATTTTTGTCAACGATCTTTCCAAGTTCTTTAAGCATCTCGCTTATGTTTCCCACTCCCGGTATTATTATCGGTGGAGGCTTGGGTGTAGCTTTCTCCTCAGTCAACACGTTGGAGTTAGCTACATTGAATTCGTCGTCAATTTCATTATTATCAATTGGTAGAGTGGCGAACCGGTTTGAAGTATTCGGTATTTCAGCAATATTACCTAAATTTTTCTTCTTATCACTCTTTACTGTCTTTTTAGGAACAACAAAAGGCTTAATTTCGCCGTCTTCAGAGTCCGTATCGCTGCTGGATTTGTTGATGATTTCATTAGTGCGGGTATTAGAGCGAGACAGCATATTCTCGGTTGCTAACTGCACTTTCGTTGTTGTTGGGTTATGTTTTTCCTTCTCACGATTAAGTTTTCTCTTGCTGCCTGGTATGCCGGCATGACGAGTCAAATGTACTTTTAAATTGCCTAAGCCGTACAATTTTTTACCACATTGATCACAAATGTAAACTTTCCTTACTGCTGCTTCATTCTGTACTTCATCTAAATTGCCTGATGGCTGATGTTTTACTGTCTTTGATTCGATTTCATGTTTACTTTTTAAAAGTTTCTTGATTGCGCAGACAATAGTAACATTAAGCTCATAGGGCAATATAGATGAAGATACAATGAAGCAGCAGTAAGGAAAGTTTACATTTGTGATCAATGTGGTAAAAAATTGTACGGCTTAGGCAATTTAAAAGTACATTTGACTCGTCATGCCGGCATACCAGGCAGCAAGAGAAAACTTAATCGTGAGAAGGAAAAACATAACCCAACAACAACGAAAGTGCAGTTAGCAACCGAGAATATGCTATCTCGCTCTAATACCCGCACTAATGAAATCATCAACAAATCCAGCAGCGATACGGACTCTGAAGACGGCGAAATTAAGCCTTTTGTTGTTCCTAAAAAGACAGTAAAGAGTGATAAGAAGAAAAATTTAGGTAATATTGCTGAAATACCGACCAAACAGTTCGCCTACTACAATTGATAATAATGAAATTGACGACGAATTCAATGTAGCTAACTCCAACGTGTTGACTGAGAGAAAGCTACACCCAAGCCTCCACCGATAATATACGGAGTGGAAACATAAGCGGATGCTAAAGATCTTGGAAAGATCGTTGACAAAAATAGTTTCTCTACAAATCGACTGGAGGAGGCAACGTTAGGCTGATGCCCAAGGACAGCTCCACCTACAGGAGTATTGTTGCGTATATGGACGATGCACAAGCTGGCCTTTAGGACCTACCAGCTGAAGGAAGAGCGATGCTTTCGCATTGTAGTGAAAGGGCTACACCACTCAACTCCTACAACACATATCGTTGAGGCCCTTGCTGAACTTGGCTACAAAGTACGAGATATTAAAAATGCACTGTCCAGAACAGACAAGAGCCCAATGTCGATGTTCTTTGTTAACCTGGAGCCCCAAGGGAACAACAAGAAGGTCTTTGAAGTCACAAGATTGTGTCAAGCAATTGTAAAGATCGAAGAGCCTAAAAAGTTTGATGATGTTGTGCAGTGCTATCGATGCCAGGCCTTTGGGCACACCAAGCGTTACTGCCGAATGCAATTCACGTGCGTCAAGTGTGGGCAAGATCATAATACTATTGACTGTAAGAAACCTAAAGAGGATCCACCACTGTGCGGTAACTGCGACGAAGAGCACACTGCATCTTATAGGGGCTGTCGCATCTGTCGCATATTGAGGCAAGAAAGAAATACGTACCAAAACCAAAGGCAGCTCCACTTGGACAAGCAACGCAGTCATCTTTTGTACCTCAAGGAACTCCATATCAGCCCAGAAACCCAAACATCAGCTATGCCAACATTACCGCAAGTGGAAATATGTATAACAATAACACCGGCTACACCAACAACAGAAATCAAAATCCCCCTAGCGTTGAAGATGGCATTGAGCAGAGACTGATGCAAAGAATGGAGCACATGATGACCACCATGTTTAATAAATTTAAGGAGATGATGATGTCCATACACTCCAGTCATATGAGCACTCTCCAATGTCCATAAATACTCAATGGAATGACGAACGGTTTGTGCAAAAGCAAACCTGAAATAGAACACTATATTAAAATAAACTAAGTCGACGTAATGCTAGTGTCAGAGACGCACTTTACAACCAGATCCCACTTCCCCATTCCTGGCTACAATACAATAGTTGC
>JBAMBR010002409.1:12500-37546 GCA_037044475.1 Zaprionus obscuricornis | reverse complement strand
CGCAAGTTATGCCCTCAAACAAAGTAGCAGCGACGCCAAAGTAACAGCAACAGCAGCAGCAGCAGCAGCAGCAGCTTAGGCGTTAGTAATAGCAAATGAGATAGAAAGAGAGAGATATATATATATATTGAGCTAGCAGTAGCATATTTGCTATTCTCTGCGGTTTCAAGATATCACAGAAAGAAAAAAAATACACATACACACACACACACACACACACTAACGCATGCGGCATTTTGTGTGATATGAACACAGTGGCGGCGGCGCATATCAGTAACTGAAAATGATAGGTTAGAGCAGTAACAGAGAGCATAGAGCAGTGCGAAGCGGAGCGGCGCAAAGAGAGCGACAAATTTTTGAAGTAGTATCATAAAGAAGGAAGAGTCTTATGAGCTGCTTTGTACCTGCTAATGTAATGAAATGAGATGCAATAAGACGAAGATTGTACACGGCAGGGTGTGGTGTAAGGTAAGGTAAGGTGAGGTAAGATGAGATGAGGTGAGGTGAGATGAGATGAGATGAGATAAGGTGAGTTTAGATGAGATGAAATGAATATTAGTTTTGTTGTTAAGCTCTCTTTAAGCTGACTCATAGCATTCTCATAGTACTTGCTGCGCGCGCTCAATTGAAAGTTCACTTGAATGCCAAGAGACAAAGCTGCTGCTGTTGTTGCTGTTGCTGCAGGTGCCAGGTGCAAGGTTACAAGATCGTCAACAAATAAACCAAAAGTCGATACATACACACACATTCGTAACTATTGTGTCTCTCATTTTTTTTTTGTTTTTTTTTTTTGGGTGTCGCGAATCGCGATCACAGCTCAATTTAGAACATTACGTAGCCAGCAAAACTTTGAAAATAATTTATCAATTTCTTGTGTTTCGGTTTTTTATATTTCTCTCTTGCTCTCTCCCTGTGTTTGTTGCTTTAATGAATTGATAAAAAAAAAACAAGAAGCGAAATAAAAAAAAAAAACACCTTTTATTTCTATGTATTTCTATTTTTTTTTTTTTTTACTTATTTAGAGTAAAGAAATGAGTTTTGCTTGAACTATGTATAAAAATAAACTTTATTCATTATCAAAAAAAAAAAAAAAAAAATGTTTAACGATAAGCAAATAATGTGTAGCACGCACAAATATATTTAGAAAAATAAAAAGGTAAAATCAAAAGTAATTAATTAATCAATGAACAACTTTCAATTTCATTTAAATAATGTGACTAATAATGGATAAAAAACAATTAGGGAAGGCTACTCTACAGAGTCGTGAGCAAACCGACAGTAAAATACCCAGCAACTCCTTGAATAAAATATAACTGTACTTATATTATGTACCGCTCGCTCTACTCGCCTTGCTCACTCATACTGACCTGCTATTGCCTGCGTTTGCATCTGTGTATGTGTGTGTGTGTGTGTTTTTCACATATGCATATGAAAGCATTGCATTGCGTTAACAGCTAAAAAATTAGCTAGCACCCAACAGATTTTGAAAATTTGTGGGCTTTATTGAAAGAAAAAGTTGGCTAAAAGGAGACCCAATAACAAAAATGCCTTCATATAAAAGCTATACATGAGGAATGGAAGAAAATATCTGAATATTATGATCTGCAGGAACTTATACATTCCATGCCTCGACGCCTGAATTGCTATCTTAGATGGCAAAGGGGTGTGATATTAGAACAATACTTCTTATAGTTTATAAATTTTTGTTATGAATTTAGGCAATATTTGCATTTTGCAAAGAATTTATTGATAGCTGATTTTTTGCCTATTTTTTTGTTTTTTTATAGTTTTTTGTTATGTTGTTTTTTTTATGAAATATGTTTTTGTTTTTAAACATAATTATAGTTATTAAGTGCCTGAACAATAATGTAAAAAAAAATAAATCAAATAATTCGAATTTTTGTTAGTTAAAATTCAAAAATAAAATGAAATTCTATGCCATTTTTTTTATTTTGCAAAGAATTAATTGTATATACTTTATGGGATCTGCCACGCCTCCTTCTATCTGTTACGCACATTTGCACAAAGTTAATATACCCTTTTTTTACCCATTTGCCCGAATTTAATATAAAAAAAAAAAACAAAATAATGCCTACAATTTCCATGAGTAATAAGCAATGTATATAAGTATATCTCTTAATCATAATCACAATAAGAATCTTTTCAAATTAATTTACTGCTTGCGCTCTGCATTTAACAATGAAATTCAATTCAAATCCCTTTAAAAAAAAAAAAAAAAATAGTTCCACAATAAAACGAAAGTAATAAAAGAAATGAAGCATCGTTTATTTTTATTTTTTATTTTTATTGCTCTTCATATTTTTTTTTTTTTTGTAATTGTAATTGTGTTAAATGTCTTGCTGCCTTTGCACATTGTACAACTCTTCTCTTACGCACATAATGCACTTACACACACACACACACACACATACATACTGACAGACAGACACATACACTCACAGTCAATGTAAGTTAATGGGGGTCAGCTGCTGCTTGACTTTTGCAGTCAGCGTCGCAGTCAACATTCATCGTTCACTTTCAAAAAGTAAAAGCTCTCCCACGCAATTTTTATGGTGAATTGTGCAAGAGAAAGAAGAGATGATCAGAGAGTTAAGCAAAAGTAGCAACAGCGATGGCGCCGACGTCAATGTAAACGCAGACGCCAACGTTTTAAGTGTGCTGCACGCAATACTTATAAAGTATTTTGTCCAAGACTCTAGAGATAAGATAGTAGATAATGTGGGTGAACGTCACACCAGAGAGATAGAGAAGGGGGGTGGTAGGCAGCGAGTGGGAACTGGGATAAATTTACAAATTTTTTTTTTTTTTTTTTTTTTTTGGTAAATTAAAGATCATGTTATAATTTTTTTCATTTTCTTTTTCATTTGGGCGGTGCCAGCGATTGTCTGACAATTTGACCCAGTAAAAGAAACTGAGCTTAAAAATATTATCAATATTTTTATTTTTATTTATTTTTTTTTTTAATTTTTGATTAATTTCTCAAACTTTTGGTGTTGCTTCATTTTAAGTGGGTTAAGGGCAATTCTGATTGGACAATCGGCAGAGGCAGCGGTGACGGTGGCGGCGTTTTCGTTTCTCATGATAACGCAGCAGTTTTAAGGCGTTGCCAGAGCAACGACACTAAGACTGCAACTCACCAAAAAAAAAAAAAAAAAACAAATTTATCTACATACATGCTCACACACACACATACATACATACATACATAAATGCTCACATGCATTTATCATGTAAGTTTCGTACATTTTTTTTCCAATTGTTCCACAAAATTTTATCTATTTTTTTTTTTTACTTACATGCAAATTAATGCAATGTTAAAAGCGCGCGCTTAATGTGTATATATATATTTTTTTTGTTTTTTTTAAGTTAATACAAAGAGCTTGGATGTTCCACTCTCTTTCCGTCGCACACAACACAGTTTTACAGTGTGCTCGCACTGCTTGCTTGCACTCTCACTTGTACACGTGCAAAAAAAAATTTAATATATATATATATGTGTGAACCGAATTGTAAGCACTCACAATGAGAAGAAAAAAAAGAAGCAAAAGCAAAAACAACAACAATCACAGTTGCTTTTTTTTTTGACAGTCTGTTTTCTGCGCTGTCCGTTGACTGCACGTACCGAAAGTCAAATGCGAAATGAGCCGACAGAGCGTCACACCGGAGCGCAGCGCAGCGAATGCGAGCGTAAAGCGCTATTTTTTTTTTTTTTTTGCTTTTTATCTGTGTGCAACGAACGCTTGGTTAGAGGAGGGTGCGGGAGGAGGAGAGTGAATCCAGAGAGAGAGAGAGAAAGAGAGAAGGTGACGAGTTGCGGCTTTCAGTTTGGTTTTATTCTCGTGAGATGCTCCATGCTAAATTTTAATGGCCGGCAACGGCTAGCCAGCAGCCTAAAAAGCAAGTCACGCGGCTGACTTTGGAGCCTCTCTCTCTCTTTGTCTGCCTCTCTCATATTTGCCTGTCTTTTTTTTTTGTTTTTGCTCTCTCACATATACATACAAATATAGATAACTGAAGGAGAGTGTGTGAGGGATCGCTGAGCGTAACAAGTGTCAGTTGCTAACCAAATGAATAATGCGAAGTGGCAACGCTGAACGCATTGAAATTTGAAAGCAGGCGCCTGCTGCCTTTTAACGTTTTGCGTTTAAAGTTTGTTTTGTTACGTAACGACGCTGCCTCTGACGTTGCTGTTAATCAGCGGCAATGCAACGCAGCGATGCTGCGCGACGGCTTTTGGGCTATTACTATACGCGTCGTTGCCTCTGCGCCCGCTTAACTAGTCATGCATAACAAGACAACAGCAACAACACGTACAACAAGCAGCAGCAGTAAATTTACATAAAATACGCTACAACAACAACAACAATAATAACAATTGAGCTAATAGTAATAATAATAGTAATAATAATAAGTCGCTGCACACACTTGTTGCTCCATCATCACTTTAGAGAAATGAAAAAGCTATTGACGGACGGCAAGCAAACAGCGCTGTCGACGCATGAGCAAACAAACGAGTGAGAGTGCCGATGACGACGACTGCGCAGCCGGTGAATACGTTTCATGGCCAGCCACACGTGAGAGATAAAGCAGAACAAAAGAAAACGACACACACTGAGAGTAAGAGAGAGTGAGTGTGAGAGAGCGCACGCACAGAATCAAGCAAATAGCGCACGCTATGCATATTTTCAAGTTCGAAAATACAACAGAACAGAAGAAGAAGAAGAAGGAGAAGAAGAAAAACATCAAGTTCGAAAAATCTTATATGACGTCGACGCTTTGACAATGACAGCGACTCTATGTCTCTGCCGCATAGCGCGTCTGCGCCAAAAATGCAAATTTTTAAAAATTCTGTTTAAATTTGGTTGCCCCTCAAAAAAAACGCACAAAAAAAAAATAAAAATAAATACTATTCGCAAAAACGAAAATAAACTCAACAGGCGTCTGTTGTTGACGATGACGTCAGCTGAAGACGACTACCGATTGCCGACTGTTGTTGCCCCGTCGCTGTTGTTATTTTTTCTTATACATTTTTGTTGCTGCCTTTTTGCAGCTTGTGCAAAAGTTGTTGTTGTTTTTTTTTTTTTTTCTTCTTCTTCTTTTTGGTGAATTCAATGCCAAATGTGTACATAGAACATACATCAGCATCAACAGAAGCAGTAGCAGCAGCAATATAATCGCGCTCCCAGGAGACCCAAAAGCATTCTAGTGAAGAACACGTGACTCACGATGCCGATAAGAGAGAGAAAAAAAAATTAAATAATAATTAAATTATTTTTTTTTGGCTGCCATTTACAGGGTGCGCCATCTCGAGCTTTGGTACAAAAACATTGAATAGTTTTGACGTTTGTAAAGCGATTGATTTGTGTAGCTACGTTATGCAAACGTAATTTCAGTACAATTTAAACCATGAATAATGTGTCGATGTGGTAAAAACAAACTGCGGATGTTGCCTCACGCCCGAAAAGTAGTTAAAATTCTTGAATTTTTGGCATGATTGGCCGCATCGTTCGCCTGATTTGATCCCGGCGGACTTCTTCTTGTGGGGGTTTTCTAAAGAGCAAAGTGTATATAAGCAAGCTCAAGACTATCACAGAGCTCAAGGAAAGTATTGCCAGCGAAATGGGCAATATATCGGCCGATATTCTGGTGAAAGTCATAAAAAATGCTCAAAAAAACGACACTTTTTGCTATCAAGAACAAAGGTAGCCACTCGGTCGATATTGTATTCTAAAAATTAACTAAAATGAATTTTAAAGGATCAATATAAATAAAAATAAAACATTTTCTATGAATTTTTGTTTTTTTTTTCCGAAGTTATTCAACATTTACATACCAAAGGTCGAGATGGCGCACCCTGTATGAAAGAAATAATTCTTTTTTTCATACTGTAAGAAACGGATACACACATCCGTTTCTTCGAATTTTTTTTATTTTTGAATTCACAAAAATAAAAATAAATCATTCGATATTTTTCTTCGTAATTTTTTTATTTCGAAATAATAAATAAAAAATAATTGTACTTGAGCTGCAGCGTGTTCACCCGATAAGCTTTAATCGCATCATCGCTTACCTGCTGCTGATGCGTCTGTTTCTTCTCAAAAAAAAAAAAAAAACAAAAAGAAAAACTGTTGAGCAACAGCTACGCAAATTTTTGCATCGAATGGCAACGCTGGCTGTTGTCTTAGTGAACAAAAACACAAAAAAAAAAAAAACTGGTTTTTATTTTTGCTCTCAGTTTTTATTAACTGAACAACAAGAAGAAGAAGAGAATGAGAGAGGCAAAACACAATGTAACAAAAAATGATTTATAAATCATAGGAAAATAAGGTGCTAATTGACAAAAATGCCAATAGAGCGCAAGAAAGAAGAGAGAGAGAGAGAACAAGAGAAATTTATGTTAGAGTTCTGTCAGTTTTGGGCATGTTTTCTAGCTAATTACGAATCGTTCTACTTTTAACCAATAAATCAAATAATGAATGAACATAGCACAAAAACTTGCACTCACACACACACCTGAGAGAGAGAGATAAAGAGAGCGAGCGCGCGTTGGCGGCAGCATTGAGTGTGAGTAATTGAGCGAGTGTAAACAACCGCAGCCGCAGCATCCGTTGCGCTCGCTCTCTCGCTCTTTTCTCTTTCTTCTTTTGCCTCTTTCGCTGTCAGTCAGCATTGAGCGTTGGTGTGGAAAGTAGTTAGTCGCTGGAGAGAAGTGGTGGGGGGGAAGGGGCTGACGTTGGACGCTCACTATGTTGTTTTTGTTGAATATGGGCCAAGGCGCAGCAGCAGCAGCAGCGACGGAGGCAGCGATAGCGACAGCATCTATGCCAGAGCAAAGAAATAATAATAACGACAATTCTTCTTCATCTGCTTTTGCTTCTACTGCTGCTTTGATCCGGTAAAGCTTAGAACTTGGGTGCTGCGCTCGCTGCTCTAGCTGCTGCTGCTGCTGTCCCATAGGCTCGGCACGGTTTGCCTCGTCGCTGCTTTGCGGTTTTTCATTTTTTTGTTTCTTGTCCGAACAAAACCGTTACAAATAGCTTGGGAATGTTGAACGAAATCATGATGATGATGTTGCACGACAAAAATTACAAAAAAAACACACAAAAAACTTGAAGAGAAACATAGCGAGCGAATATAGCAATGTCCCGGTTCAATATAATTTAAAAAAAATAATACTTATACACATGTGTATGTGTGTGTGTGTGTATGTATTAGTGTGTGGTAGGTAAATGGGGGACCAACCAGCGAGGCATAAAACTAATAGAGAAGTTAACAATATGACAATGACGACGACGACGACAAAGTTAACTTCTAACTGGAAAATGCGACTTTATGCTAATTAGATAATATATAAGACTTAACGCACACATGCACACACATACACACAAAGACGGAAGTGAGCGACCTGCAGACACAAAGAAGCACAAAAAAAAACAAAAAGTAACACAATATACTATAAGAAGACGAAGACAACGACGACGGCGATGGCAACAGCGACGCAACCGTAGGGCAGCAACGTCTTTTGGCTTTGTTTTTCTATGCGTGTGTGTGTGTGTGTTGGAAAAACGGTGGTTGCGCCGCCTCGGCATTGACTGCAATTTTCACACGCTTTGCCTAACTCTCAACTATTGCAACAATAACAATAATAATAATAACAACAACAACAACAAAAAGTTAAGCGGCGTACAGTAAATTGTGACGTTTTCGTGATTTATGGCAGTTGCTGCTTCTACACAGACACACACACACACACATGAAATAATAAAGAAATAATATTAATTCTCACATTTACATGGCGTCTCGCTCTAGCGCACAACAACAACAGCAACTTTAAGGCGAACCTTAAGCTTTGAACTGAATTTCAAAAATTTAACAGACTTTTTGGCGAATTTGATTTAAAACAGCGGCGAAGAGAGCATACAAAACACACACACACAAGCAAACACGAGCAAGAGTGACGCGGGAACATAACACAGCTGAGTTGTCTCTCTCTCCCTTGCTCTTTCTCTCTCACACACACTCTCACTATCACTCACTGCTGACACAAGCCGTTCGTTTCGTCTTGCTGATGCTACTGCTACTGTTGCTGTTGTTGTTGTTATTGTTCTTGTAAAAATTGTGTTAGTTGTATGTTTTTAAGCAAGTTAATACAGCTAGCAAAAATATAACTGGGCGAACGAATAAAAAAAAAAAAAAGAAAACAAGAAAAAGTGTCAACGGCAAATGTTGCCAATTTGCAAAACGCAAAAAAAAAAAAAACGAAACGAAAGAAAAGAAGAAGAAAATAAAGCAGAATACGTTGACACAACAGCAGCAGCAAAAGCGTCGCGCAGGCCGGTTAATGACTCACTCAAACCAAACCAACTCAAGTCGCGCTCTCTACACTATCTCTCTCACTTACTCTTCATCACACAGCAGACGCACACATACATTGACAGACAGAGAGAGAGACATACATGCAGTCACTGGCAGTCACTGACAATATGTGCATATAGATATGTGAGCGTGCGCGTGTGTATGTGCGTGTGTTTGTGTGAGTGAGTGTAAAAGCAATACTGACGCCGCAACAGCGAGCCGCACACCGGTATTTCAACATTGCGTTACACACTCATTCGATTTGCTATTGTAGTGCACATCCCGCACGTCCCTTTCATACATACACTAACATACATACATATACTATCATTCAACTATGTTCATCTGTCCTTTTGCTTTAATTATTGTTCTTACTTTGACTTTTTGTTTGGCACCACAATTTAATATTTTATTGCTGCTGCTGCATGATCACACATATAAGATGTACATATGAAATTCTATGTACATACAATATACAACATATACAACTACATACTACATATACAATTTCATCTACAATATGCACACACACACACACACAAAGCCAATTAAACTCACCTGCAATTTTTTTTTCTACTTGTTTTTTTTTTTATAATTTTTTCTTTTCTTTTTCACCGGCACAAACTGTTTGCGTGGAGTTTAAGGTTTTTTTTTTTTTGTTTTTTTGTTGTCTGCTATTTATTATATACAAGGCGCAACAATAAACACACACACACAAACATTCGAAATACTGTGTTATTATTATTATTGTTTGGGGGAAAAAAAATGAAAAAAATCACATTAAAGTTGCAACGGAAAAAAAAAATGATAATAATAATAAAAGTGCTTCAGTGGCGCGGCGGGCACGAAAAAAAAAAGCACAAAAAATTTACTTCGCTGTCGTTGTCGCTAGTGCTGCAACATAATAATCGATAGTATCGATAGTCTTCTCTTTCTTTTTGTTCAATAAGCAATTTGGCGCACGAGTCACGCAGCAACAATTTTGCCGGCGGCTATATATGCATATGTATGTATAAATGTGTGTTAGCCAATAAAATATTTCTATACATACATATGTATGTATATATATATATGTATCTCAATGTATGAATGTATGTATGTATGTATGTTTCTATTTTTTCGTATATATATTAAAAACTTACAATTTGTATTTGTTTTTATTACTGATTTAAATGCACTTTTTTTTCATTTGTTGCTGTATACATGTATATATATATATATATCACAACTGTTTCATTTCTCTACATATAAAAAACATATGTAAATAACAACAAAAAAAACAACAAATAAGTAAATAAAAAAAAACAACGGCAATACCATGCACAGTGTCGATCGTTTCTAATTGTGATGGTTGCCAATATCGATGATATACCGCATGAAAAATAACAAATTTTGAACTCGATATATGAGTACTTTTCAATGTTACCTTAACGCAAGTATTTATTTTTATGTTTTACATTAAATTAATTAAATATAAAAATAAGTTTATTTATTTAATGAATTAATACACTTTTCCCTTAAAATATTAATTTTTGTGCGTAAAAGTTGTTAGTATTTAATTCGTGCCATTTAAAATATGCGGCGGCTGGTCGATAAAATATTGTAGCGTTGCCAACTTTCAATATAAAATAGGCGCCAGCCAATTGACATTTGAAAACTCAATACTGTGTTGCGTTGCCAACTGTCTATACTCTTGGCGCCAGCATATCAAATTTAAAAAACAAAAAGAACAAAGCAAAAAAAAAAAAAACAACTGAAATAAAAGAAAAGCAAAGCAAAACAATGAAAAACAAAAAAACAAATGTCGGCCAAATTATAAATTTAGATTTACGAATAAAAGCAAAATAGAAGCGAAAATAATTTATTTCAATTCAATTTAGTCAATGGTGGAGTGTGGATGAGGAGGGGACAGTGGTGATGGGTAATATTGGCATTAAAAATAACTTACAATGCAAAAAAAAAAAAAAAAAAAAACATTTCTTATGCTTGAGCTCACACTAATTTTGTACTCTCATGGAGGTCACATACAAAATAGAAATAGAAATAGATAACAAAAACAAAAAAAAAATAAAAAAAAATATTTAAAATTAAATATATAAAAAAAAAAAATAAATTAAATTAAATCCGTAGCGGCTGCTGCTGCAGCTGCCGTTGCACGTTCTCGCAGCAAACGTTCACGACTATCCTGAGGATTAAGCAGCACTTTAACCAAATGCTCAACCGTTGGCCGTTCCGCCGTACAAAATACCTTTTGTCCAATCGCTTCCAATGCACGCCGTGTACTTGGACCAATTGCCACAAGTTTCCATTGATCCAATGTTATATTATGCGTTTTAAAATATTCCATGGCACAATTAACACCCGATGGTGAAAAGAATGCTAAAAATTCAATATTTTCCGATTTCAAAGCTAATTCCATACATTCACCTAATTTTGGATTACATTTTGTTTCATAAACTTCACATGCATCGACATTAAAATTATTTTCCGTTAATTTTGATAATAATGTATCTGTTGCTAAATTACCGCATGGCAATAATAACGGTAATTGACGTGAACCATCAAAGGTATCAATAATATATTCAGCTAAATTTCTTGCATTACCCGTTTGTTTGCCATGTGTAAATAATTGTTGTAATTGATTTAATGCCATATTATGCGTTACATCTCCCACTGAATAATTATGCAATAATTTCCAACCACCTGGCAACTCTGTTTGATGTAATGCTTCAGCGACAGCTTCAACGCAGCGAGGACTTGTAAAAATGATGCCAGCATAACGATCGGGTGTCATTAATTTAGCATGCAATTGTTCAAGTTGTTTGAAACCGAAACATAATGTTGGCACAAATATCGGTTGAAAATTGTGTCCCAATAATGTCTCAGCATAGATTTCTGTACTTTCCGATTCTGATTTAAATATAATCACTGTACGCTGTCGGCTAACCATTTTTCTTCTTTGACTGTTACTGCTTCAGCTGCTTCTTCTTCTTCTTGCTAACTGCTGCCAATGCACGTTTCCCTCTCTCTCTCACTCTCACTCTCGCTCTCGCTTGCTTGCTTGCTTCTTTCGCTGTGTGTGTGTGTGTGTACGTTCTGGTTTCTTTGCAATTTCACGTTTAAGTTATTCCGGGTTTGCGTTGCAACCAGCGTCGTTCCACTGCAAGCGACAAAAACTTTTGCGTTCACAACTTTTCTGCCTGCTGCACTTTCTGCTATTGTTGTGCTTGTGCCTTGTCACTTGTAAACAGCTGATTTACCGGCTGCTTTATGACGTTGCCAGTTATTTATTATTTTTTGAGTTGACTGGCAATGCTGCAAAATACTAATACAGTGGAACACAACATTTAATTTCGCTTGCAGAAAATATTCTATTTCGTTTGAAATAAATTTTATCAAATTTTTTTTTTACTACAAAATGTATATATATATATATATATATATATATATATATATATATATATTATTTCTGTCAATGAACAAATAAATAATAATATAAAATAAAATTTAGTTAATAAATTTTTTATATATTTAATTTGAAATTTGAATATTAATATTAATTTGAAAATTTTTTAAATATTTTATAATAATATAAATTTTCTAATAATTATATAAGTTTATATATATTTGACTGGTACATTAAAATTTTACACTAGAATTTAATTTAAGAGCATGTAGAAAAATTGAAAGGTAAAAAATAAAATTTATTTTTTTACGCGAATTTCACATATGAGAAAAGAATGAAAATTGAAAAAAAAAAAAAATTTTAAATTCGATGTTCCAATAAAATTTGAACTTGAGGAGTTAAACTGAGTCAACAGAGAAATTTTACTCTTCTTCAAGAGATCATCGATAACATTGGCTAGAAAGATTATTCTCGAAAAAAAAATTAAAATAAAATAAAATTTCGAATCAAAATTGTATTTCGTTCTAAATTTAGCAATCTTCTCGGTCCTATAACCTAGAACAATATGTTCAGAATATTTTCAAAATATTTTAAAAAGAAAAATTCAATTTTTTGTTTTTTTTTTTGTAATATTTTGTATTTTTTATTTTATAACAATTTAAATAATTATTTAATAATTTAAATAATCTTATTTTATGAACCGAAACCCAAATCGGAATCTGAGGTGATAAGTTTTCTTTTTTTTTTCTAGGTGTTGTTGTGTTTTTGTATTTTAAATTGGCTTAGCACTTAAAAATTAAATTTTTTTTTTTCTTTTTGTTTAACAAATAAAAATATTTGCGTTTTTAATTCTTCATTTTGTTCCATTCCAGATACCGTTATATAGTGGGGTATGTTAGGGTTTTATCTAAATGCCAAAATTGATTATGTTGACATCTGGTGAAAATTTCTTAAATTTTAATAAGAATTAATAATAATTTTAATAATTTATATGGGCAGTGTCACGTCCCCTAACCGCCGCCATCATGATCTTCATCTTCATTCTCCACCTCCTTAGTATCCTTCTCCTCATTATCCTCATCCTGATTTTCCTTATTCTCCTCCTCATCATCCTCCTCCAGATTTTCCTCATCCTTCTTCTCATTATCCTCCTCCACATTATCTTAAACCTTCTCCTCATTATCCTCATCCTTCTTCTCATTATCCTTCTCCACATTATCCTAATTCTTCTTCTCATCATCCTCGTCCACATTATCCTAATCCTTATCCTCATCATCTTCCTCCTAATTTTCCTTATCCTCCTCTACATTATCCTCATCCTTCTTCTCATCATCCTCCTCCCCATTATCCTCATTCCCCTTCTTGTTATCCTCTCTATACTGCTCCTGCTCCTCCTCCTTCTCATTATCCTCCTCCTTTTCATGCTCCTTCTCATCCATTGGTCTTTGGCATTGCATCCACATTGCGATCCATCCATTTGCGCAGCAAATCTCCTGGTCGTATATCAAGACTTGCCGCTTGTGTGGCACGTCCACCAAATTGCAGTTCACTCTGTGTGGCAGCAGCATATGGCGATAATTGCGGTGGCGCTATATGAAATTGTCGCTGCGATGCAGATTCGGCCCAGCCGTAATCTGATGTTGCTGCAGGTGATCCTAATGGTTGCTGTGACAGTGGCAGCGGCAGTGGCAGTGGCACTTGTTGTGTTTGTTGATTATTGCCCCAAAATGGTTGCATTTGTGGCATTGGTGCATTGTTACCTGGCTGTGATTCAAAACCTGATGATTGTGATGATGTACGTGACAATTGTTTGTTGTTGCATTGCAACATGAGATTGGCAGTGTTGGGTTCATCATTGATATTGATATGTGGATATTGTATGCCACTTGTGGCATCAACCCAAGCGCTAATATCACCATTACGTTGTGTTTGTTGTTTTTGTTGATGGTGTTGATGGTGTTGCTGGTATTGCAAGCGTGATGGTAATAACAATAAATTGCTTTGTGCTGGACGTTGCAAACGTTGCTGTTGTTGCAATTGTTGCCAATTGTTGTATGATTGTGGCATATTTGAATGCCATGCTGGTTGATCATAGCAACTTGCCGCATATGCTGTTGTTGCTGCCTGTTGTTGTTGTCGATTTGCACGTTGCACAAATGGCATTTGACCAGCCACTGGCGCTGTTGCACGTTGCGATGATAGACGCAATGAATCCAATGATAATACAGATGGTGTCACATTCGATGTTGCACGTAAACGTGGCATGCAATTGTTGTTGTTGTTGTTGTTGCGATTGATGTAGCTGGCAATGTTGTTCATGCTGCCAATGTTGCTCATGTTACTCATGCTGCTCATGTTGCCAATGTTACTCATGCTGCCAATGTTGCTCATGTTCTCATTCATGTTGCATGCACTATTGTTGCTTGTTGCAACACTACCATTTAACTGCTGGCTAAGTAAACTTATTGTCTCATCATCGCTAATGCATTCATCTGAATATAAACGATGAAAACTATCGCCAACTGATTCATCGTTGGCCAACAGCAGCAATTGATTTGCATTGTTTGTGGCCAAAAGTAGAAGCGTCAAAATGCTAGCAATTAGCTGCAAAAAAAAGAAAGAAGAAAATAAATCATTAAACATTAGAGAGAACGTAATCAATCATTCAATCATTCAATCAATCAGTCAGTCGATTAATCAGACATTTATTTTATCAATCAATCAGGTTTATCAATTGGTCAGTCAACCAATCAGTCAAACAATGAATCAATCAGTCAGTCTACCAGTCAGTTAGTCAATCATTCAAATCAATCAATGAGTCAATCATTCAAATCAATCAATGAGTCATTCAGTCAATTAATTATTTAGTCTATCAATCAGTCAATCAATAAGATAGTGTACCAATAGGTCAATCAATCAGTGTGTCATTTAGTCAAAGAGTTGTTTAATCTATCAATCAGCCGATAAAACAATTAATCAATCAACTAGATAGTCAATCAATCAGACAGTTAGTCAGTCAATCAATGAGTAAGTCAGTTAATTAGCTAGTCAGTCAGTATCAATCAATCAGCCGATCAATCATACAATTAATCAGTCAGTAATTTAATCAATCTATTAATTTGTTAGTCAATCAGTCAGTCAATCAATTAATCGATGAGTCACACAGTCAATCAATCAATAAGTCAGTCAATCAATCATTTCGTTTTTATACATTTGCGAATGTAAACACATAATAAAAAACATATTGCTGAAATTTCTGCAACGCTCAGTAGTTATATGTGGCAGACTCCTTAAATTATATATATTCATGATCATGAACATATCTGTCATATTAATCTCAATCAATATCATATTGCTGTCATGGGAAAATATCGAATGAAAATTCAGTTTTTGTATGAGAAAAACTTTTTGTGTTTGTCGTGAAAATCGATGGAAACTTGTAGTACTTAACTCTAGTAATATTTAATATATGTCAGCAAAATTTCATTGAAATCGGACAACTATATCCTATAGCTATCATAGTAACAGTGGGGTAAAAATTCACATTTTTGTATGAAAACATTTTGTGTTTATCATGAAAATCGATTGAAACTTGTAGTACTTGAGTCTAGTAATTTGTCAGCGAAATTTCATATAGATCGGACAACTATATCCTATAGCTGTCATAAGAACAGTGGGATAAATATGCACTTTTTGTATGAAAACATTTTGTATTTGTTATGCAAGTCTATTGAAACTTGTAGTACTTGAGTCTAGTAATGTTTAATATATGTGAGCGAAATTTTATTAAGATCGGACATCTATATACTATAGCTGTCATAGTAACAGTGGGATAAAAATAAAATTTTTATATGAAAAACTTTTTTGTTTGTCATGAAAATCGATTAAAACTTGTAATATTTGAGTCTAGTAATATGACAGCGAAATTTCATACAAATCGGACAACTATATTCTATAGCTATGCTAGGAACAGTGGGATAAATATGCACTTTTTGTATGAGAAAAAAACTTTATGTTGCTGACATGCAAATGTATAAAATTTTCGGTATACCGAATATAAAGAATATTTTGATTTACATTTTATTTTTTTATTTTTATTTATTTGACTTACTGTTAATGTGAATTTATCAAGAAATTGTAGTTGCAACATGGATCCTTCAGCATGTAGACTCCACATGATAAGCAAGAGCATAAAACGTGTAAATTTAAAATTGTTGCATAAATTATGAAGGAATGTGAATGTTAACATTATATATGGATATATGCTAGCATATAGACTGCATATGGTGGCATGTTGTGATAATCCCAATGAATATAATAACATTTTATATATTGTATTTGTATATAAAATGATTTTCGACATTTGTGGCTGTTCGATAAATATATTTGTTCCATATTCCCATAGAACATGCAACGTAGTAATAATATGTGTATAAATAAAATAAATAATATAACCAATATGTTCACCAAATATATTGGTAAATTGTGTTAATTGTGGCACACGTTGCATGCCAAATAGATGGCAAGAAATGTTTATAATTGTTAAGATTAACATATAAA
The DNA here is from genome assembly GCA_037044475.1 of Zaprionus obscuricornis. NCBI lineage: Eukaryota > Metazoa > Arthropoda > Insecta > Diptera > Drosophilidae > Zaprionus > Zaprionus obscuricornis. The sequence continues at coordinate 21,204 of JBAMBR010002409.1, read as the reverse complement.
ATTGATAAGTATGTAAACGTCGCTGTTGTTGGACACGTGCCAAATGATTGAAATGCGGTTGCTTTAATAATGCGGCACCTTTAATAATGAAATTTAAAAATTTTGATCCCAAAACCATTTTCTTTTTTTCTGTTAACACTTTATTCACATGACGCTCGCAACTAGCACAAATTCGAAATTGTTGCTCCAATTGTGATCTAAAAAAAATTAAATAAAAAAAAATTAATGAAAATAATTTTGTATTATTTTTATTTTTTAATAACTCACTGATAAACTTTTAATTCTTGCTCATAGCGTGATTCATGCTTTGGCTCAAATTGTGCCAATTTTTCAATTTTTAAACGTTGCACTTCATTGCAATGTTCACAGAGTCCATTACCATTGGCAGCTTGTGTTGTTGTTGTTGTTATCGTGCCGCCGCCGCCGCCTGTTGCTGTATAATATGCATTGGCACAATATGAGCCACTATTACTGCCACTGCCATTGCTGCTTGCATTACTTTTATTCCCATTATTGCTTTTATTACTGCTATTGCTTTTATTATGTTGCTGCTGCTGTTGCTGATGTTGCAGTTCATGCAAATCACGATTGTAGTCGCCATCCTTGTTGAATCCATTATATTGCTCGCAATGTGGACAATTCCAGCTGCTACGTTCAACGTATGCAACACGTGTATTTTGATTGCAGAACCAACAATTAACTTTGATATCGTACAGTGAACTAAGTACAAAAAAAAAAAAAAAAGAAGAATTAGAAAATTATTTTATTTACATTTTTCTTTGTGCTATTAATTTTATTTTTCATTTATTTTTCTCATTTTCATTTCATTTTTATAATTTTTATATATTTTTTTTTATTACCTTTATTTTTTTTTATAATTTTAAATTTGTTTTATATTTTATAATTTTAAATTTGTTTTCATGCTTTTATTTTTTCATAATTTTGAATTTATTTATTTTTTTTTTTTTAAGTTTTAATATATATTTTTTTTGTTTTAATTTTTTCAATGTTTTTTTTTTTTAATTAAATGCAATTGTATTTTAATTTACTTTTTCGTTATTTGTATTTATAAAAAATATATTCATGTTTTTTATATTTTATTTAAAGTTTTTTTTTTTCATTTACTTTTATAGAAATTTATATTTATGTATTATTTTTATAAATTTTTTTGTTTTTTTGAGATTTTGTAATATTTTTTTTTTTAAATTTGTTTTTTAACCAAATTATTTTCCCATATTTTATGGTAATTTTATTTTTATTTATTATTTTTTTATATATATTACATAATTTTTTTTTCAATTTATTAGATTAACGGTAAATAAATTATAATTATTATTTTTTAACAAAATTATATATTTATTGAATAATATTTTTTTAATAAGCATTTTATTTTCACTTTTTTTTATTAAATTTTATTTTCACTTTTTTTTATTAAATTTTATATTTATTTTATTATTTGAATTATTATTTTTTTTTTTCAAATAAAATGTTTTCCTAATTTTTTGTTTTTTGTACCGTAAGGTACAAAAATTGGACCCAGCCTAACCTTATATATATTTTTTGTATATACATTTTTTTTAAAAAAATAAAATGTGTATTTACTTTATTTATTTAATGTAGTTAAATATTTTTTTTTGTATTTTTTTAAATTTTATTTAATATTTTTTCGAATTTTTTAAATTGCTTATTTTATTTGCTTCGTATTGAAAAAATTAATAGAAATTAAAAAAAAAATTCACTTTACTTTTTTTTTATTTAATTTTAATTTTTTTTTTTATTTTTAATATTTTTATATTATATTTACATTTGTTTTTCAAAACTTTATTTTCTTTCTTTTTTTTCTTCATCGATTTTAATTTACTGCAAATCTCTTCACATACAAATTTCGTTGCATCTTTGGCATTTGGCGCAATTGTTTACATGCACAAACATGCACTTCCCACTCCATGCAGAATACAACAGCAACATATGTATGCGGCTTGCTAACGCTGACTGCGCTGCCGACGTAGAACAACTTGCGCGAAAATTTAGCCACCGGCATTGCCGCCGTTGAAATATTTTTTCTTTTTTTGTTAAACTTACCGCACTCGTATATATAAATTGTAGCTACCTAATGCAGTAAGAAATATTAGCAATAAATATGACGATACACTTGTAATAAATGTCAATAGCATGTGCTGCATTTTGATTTCTGCAACTTTTTTTTTTTTATTTAATGTTTTGGTTTTGTAATCCTTTCTTTATTTTTATTTTATAGTTGTAGCACTTTTCAACGTTTTATTTCATTTAATTCATTGCAAACAAACACAAAAAATAAAGTTGAGTTTTTAGATGATAAATCTTAAACACGTGCTAATAAACTACTAAAAAACCAAAAAAAAAAAGACCGGCGGGCAGTGCAAGTAGCAAAATGTTGTCTTCTTTTTTTCTATTTCTATTTCTGTTTCTTGCGCTTTTTTTTGTGTTATCTATTTTTCAGCGTGCAAGACTTATCGATATATTTTTGGCATTGCACGATGAATAAGTGCTGCCAATACGCCATAAAGAATTTAATTTTTAAAGAAATTTTATTTCTTATTATTATAGTTTAAATTTGGTTTACATTATAAATTAAAAAACACTTAATTTTTTTTTATTAAGTTCCTTATTATTGGATAAAATAATTTAATGATTTAGCATAAAGTTAAAAATACTTTTGCAACAAGTTGGCAGCGCTGACATCAAATATCGATTGATAAATTTTCCCGCCAAATATGGAAATTATAATAATACGCTTCAGATTCCTGCGCATTTGACGCACGTAGCTGCTAAATATAAATATATACAAATTGGCAGCACTAACATAATGAAATAATAAAATTTATCGATAATAATAAGAAATGAATTTTGTTTATTTTTTGTCAAATGTTAATATAATAACAGGGTTAAAATCTATAACAAAAATAAATTTTATAAATATTTGCAAGCGCAATGCAATGTGTTGAACAAATTATTATTGAAATATCGATAAGCGCAGTAGTATAAACGATATATATATCGATAAGCACATGGTACACATGGTTTCATGTGTGCTGACTGCTATTGTTGTTGTTGCTGCTGTTCACATATTAAGAAGCCGCTAGCACGTTGCACGTGTTTATACAAAAGAAAAGAAAAAAGAAAAAGGAATAAATAATAATTAATTATAGTTGAACATAAAGTGAAGTAAATAAAAATAAAATGCAGCACGACGATGTAAGTTAATGTATAAAATTGTTATATTTAAACCTCTAACACGCGCTCTCTCTCTCTTTCTCCTACTCACATACACACACAAATAAACATGGACGCTCACAGGTTGTTTGGAGTATTATCAACAAATCATTTTGCTCACACAAAGTCAAGTAAGTTAATAAATAATTTTATTTAATTTTGAATGAAATTCAAATATATTTGTACATTTTATATTAGAACTGATACACGCACATTTTGCCGACATGAATATAATTTAACTGGTTTATGCACACGTCGCACCTGCCCGCTGGCTAATTCACAATATGCAACGGTACGCGAAGAGAAAGGTATCATATATTTATTTATAAAGACAGCGGAACGTTCACATATGCCAAATAAATTATGGGAACGTATTAAATTATCACGTAATTTTGAGAAAGCAATTGAGCAAATAAATGAGAATCTTGTATTTTGGCCAAAATATATGATAGCGAAAAATAAGCAACGTTTTCTTAAAATCACACAATATTTAATGCGTATGCGTAAATTAAAATTGCGTCGACAAAAGCTTATTGTACCGTTATCAACGAAAATAGAACGACGCGAAGCGAGACGTGAACAAAAAGCATTAATTGCGGCTAAAATTGATAATCATATTGAAAAGGAATTATTGACACGTTTAAAACTTGGAACGTATAAAGATATATATAATTTCTCACAAACGGCATTTAATAAAGCTTTGGAAGCTGAACATATTGAGGATGATGAGGAAGAAGATGAGGATGAATATGATATTGAAATCGAAAAGGAACATGAATTGGAGCATATGAATGATGATGAAGATGCACGTGAAGCACTTGAATTACGTCGTGCACTTAATGATACTGATGATTATGTTGAAGCTGACTCCGCTGATGATGACGATGATGATGATGACGATGATGATGAAGATGGTTATGAAAGTGATTCAGGTAAACGTGAAGAAGTTGAAATGCATAGCGATTTTGCACAATCTGATAATGATGACGATGATGATGTTGATGCTGATGATATTGAGGTGAGAAAAAAAACCAAAAAAAATAAAAAATATTATTTTTTTATTATTTATATTATTCAATTATTATTATTATTATTCTTGGCAATTTAGTCGTCATTATTTAATATATTTTTTTAAAGCAAATTACCTTAATTTGCAATAAAAAAAAATAATAAAAATGTATATTAAAGTTCAAGTGTAGCTTAAGCTAACTTTAAAACTCATAACGAAAAGCTCATGCACTCTACCGATCTAGCTATCTCGCTCACTCAACACACACTGTGTGTTGCCGGCCGGCAGCGACGCATTGCTGTCGCTGCTGCCGCTCTGCTTAGCTGATTCACGGCGAATTTATTAATCTTGTTTGCGATTTTAAAGTTCGCTGCAGTTAACAGTCGGCAATAGCGCGCGCGCGCAACTTTATTTAATAAAAATAAAAAAAAAATAATGTACAGTGACAAATTGCCAATAATAAAATAAAAAAAAAGTGCTTAAAAAATATATATATTTTTTTTTTAAATAAAAAATAAAAATAAATAAAAATTTCACAGGATACGAAATTGCCAGCGAAAACGTTGACTAAGAAGAAGAAGACATCAACAAAAACACCAACAGCAGCAGCAGCGACGTCGACATCACGACGACGCGTTAAACCAAAACTACAATTGGAATATGAAATGGAATATGAAAATGAAGCTGAAGCAGCAAGGAAACTGCGTTTTTAGTGAGGTAGAAAACAAAGAAGAAGAAGAACAGAAAACAAAACGGAAAAAAAGAAAACAATTTTACATATGTTTATTTTATGTATAGACAAAAAAAACATTAAATTAAATATACAAAAAAAAAAAGAAGAGAAAATTTGTAAAAAAAAAAACAAAAAAAAAAAAAATTGCCAAAAAATAATATAAAAATATTCTAACGTAACAAAAATATTACTTGAAAAAGAAAGAGATGGCAATAGTTGAAGAGTGTAGTGCATTGCTGCATTCGCTGTGATTCATGTATATGTGTGTGCCTGTGTGTGTGTTAGTGTGGCCAAATATGAACTTGACATTGAAATATAATGTTGTTATTGTTGTTGTAATTGCGCTGACGTTGTTCTTATTGGAGTCACAGCTGCTAAAAACCAGTTCTAAGTATGCGCAACAAAATAAAATTGCTAGTTACGCTATAATCGTTAAGCTAATTAAAATATAAATATATATAATTCTACACACACACAGACACAGAGAGACACAGACACATACACACAACACGCACAACGTCAAGTTCAATGCAGCTGACGGCTGAAGTTGACGGCGACGGCAAAGTCGATCGATGCCAACGTCAACGTTGATGCGAAGCCAAGGCTTCTGCTGCCGTTGACGTTCTCATTGTCGTCGCCGCAGCGTTAAAGTTTTGTGTTTATTTTATTATTTCATTGTTTTTGTTCTCGTTACGGGCTACTGAAGCTGCCTATCGTCAAATATATCAAAGGTTCTATTTGCTTCAGTTAAACACACACACACACACACACACATACATACATACATACAACAAACAAAAACTGCAAATTAATTGAATTTTTTTTTTTACGGCCTTTTGACTTTTGCTTCAATTTTAAAGTTCAAACTATAAACAAAAATTAGTAAAAAAAAAAACTAAAAACAGCTGCGAAAAAAAGCAATATAATAAATATTAATTTTTATAGCTAAAAAAAAAACTGAAATGTAATTTAGTTAAGTAAAAAAAAGGAAAGAAAATCTGTAAATATATTAAAAAAAAAAAATTAAAGTCCAAATGGAAATAGAAAAAAAATCAGTTGTAGGTAATAAAAATACAATTTTTTTTTTTTTTTTTAATATATTTTAAATGAAAATGCAAATTAATTTTTTTTTATAGGTAGATTAAGAAAAGTTATTAAAGAAATTGCAGACTCAAGAAAAATAAAACTAATATTTTCACATCGATGATTTTATACACTTCTCGATAGAAAAAAACAAACATAATTTTCAAGCGATTGTTCCTATTGTCAGCCATATGATATAGTAATGCGATTCAATTTTATTTTTAATATTTATTAGAAATGTTTTTTTTTTTTAAAGTAACTAAATTGAAATCTAAGACAGTTTTTTTTTTTTAGACAAAAAAATAAATTTTTAGCCTACTGTTTGTATGGAAGCTACATATATAATATCCTCCAACAGTCAAAACTCAAGTTTTATAAGTTTCATTAAAAAAAAAAAACTTTTTTTCATACAAAAAGTGCATTTTGATGCCACTGTTACCATGGAAGCTATTTTATATATAGTAATGCGATGTAGCAATAGAAGAATATATATATATATATTAGGCTTAGCCACGCCCATCTCTCCGTGTGTGCCTAGTACAAATATCGCAAAAAAAAAAAATGTGAAGCATCAATTAAAAAGTTTGCAAATATTTTAATACCTTTGCCTTTTGCCCCACTGTAAAGAATGTAATAAATAGACAATGCTAATTATTTGTATATATAAATATTATATATATACATTAATATATTATAATTAAATATACAAAAAAAAAGAGAATTTAATTAAGGTTTTTTGTCAATTTGTAGAGCATATAAAATATGACTACAAAAATTTGTTTAATGATAAAGTTGCGCTTCTGCTGCAGCTTCTTCTTCTTTTTTTCTTTTCTCTTTTTCATTCATCATTTACTACTACTACGAGAGAGCGAGAGTGAGAGTGTGAAAGGGGGAAGGGTGTGTGAAAGATTGAAATTGTGATACGCATAGAAAAGATTTGAGAAAGATATATATATATATATATATATATATAATATATACAAAATGCTTTTAAGAAAATTGAAAATGAAATATTTACTAAATTATCATTGCTTAAAGAATTATATTTTTTTTATTTTTGTCTGTTTCTTTTTGTTTTAAGGTATTTGCTGTTTCACATCTTCATTCTTGCTGATGTTCTTCTTCGTCTTCTTCTTCTATTTCATGTTGTTGTTGTTGTTGTTTTGGTTATTGTTATTATTATTATATATTTTTTTTGTTATTTTTTACTATTTTTTATTTATGCATTCGGACTGAATGCAGCCTGACGTAGCAGCACATAGATTTTCTCCTTAATCCAATCCTTATTGTATGGTGCATAGGTATTTGTGCTCTTTTGATATACAAGGCAACTGATATCGATAAGTGTATCGATAAAATCAAACAATTGACTAATATCATAAGTTATCGTTGGCGTATTAGGATTACGACGCTTTAAATGCTCCTCATAAATCTTACATACACCTTCCATACATTCATTGACGCTCTCATAATCACAATATGTACGCGTCTCTGGCCGTGCGCCTGGCTGCACCAATAATATTGTATGTGACATTTTTACTTCTCTTCTTCGTGTTCTTCTTCTTAATTCGCTTCTTCTCGTACGCTATCTCCCCACAAAACGAAATACACGGCCGGCACCTGCATGACAAAGCAAAAGAAAGAAAGAAAAAAAAGAAGTAAAAAATAATTATTAATTTTTATAATTTGTTATTGCTGTTGCTGCTGTAGTTGCCGCTTTACGGCCACTTACCAAATATTATTGTTCTTCTTCTTGCTGCGGTATTTTGCTGCTGCTGCTGCGGCCGCTACTTGTGTTTTTTTTGTTGTTGTTGTTGTTGCCTGTTACTGGGGAATCCGAGACACTGCGAGATGCCGCAGCCGTCAAATAATGAAAAAATGAACAAAAAAAAAACAACGCTGCAATAAATAAAAGTAAAAATTAGCGCATGAAATTTACATATTTACACACATGCATGCACATACATGCATATACATATATATATATAACAATTTATACAAACATTTTAACTGTTAAAAAAATATATATATATGCATTAACTGTTGGACTTCAATTCATTCACAATTTCTATTTTCCCAATTGTTTCTTTTCTTTTTCTCTATATTATTTTTATATACATTTTAAATAATATTCATATTAGTACTTCTTGCTTTTTTTTTCTTCTTTTTCTTTCGCCATTGTTTTTGCCGCCAGCTTACCTATACGCACATGCACACACACACACAAACTCTTACATATGAACATACACACACACACACACATACATGCAGGCATATACAGATAGGCGTGCAAGTGCCGCTTGCTGCCTCTGTACATAAACTGCAAAAAATTTGTTACAATGTATATGCCTTTTTATATATATATGTATATAATAATGCTATGATTATATATTTCTCACCTTGTTTAAAACGTTAATTAAATGTGTGCGTGTTTTTTTTTTCGTATTTGTCGCTCTAATTTATATTTGTATATTTCTTATAAACACATTTTTCGCAGTTTGACGGCTGCTGCTTATTGCTGCTTCTACTACTGCTACTGCTACTGCTGCTGCTTCGGTTGCTTTTGGTATTGTTTAGTGTTGGAGTAAGACGTCAAAGTACAAGTATACTTTCTGTACTATTTTAAT
>JBAMBR010002409.1:0-7500 GCA_037044475.1 Zaprionus obscuricornis | reverse complement strand
TATAAAATTTATAAACTTGTCAAATATAAAAGAAAAGAATTAACTGTAATTTACAGTTTGACAGTTTCATGTCAAATGCTTAAAGTGCATTTCACTTTAAGAAGGAAATGCAAAAGAAGAGGAATGGAAGAGGAGGAGGAGGCCAATGGAATGAGAATGAACAATTTGTATTTATAGTAGCTTAAAAAAAAGCTTTTGCATTTCTATAATTCTTTCATCCCGTTTGCTGTCTATGCGCTGTCTAACGGCATTTGTTTGTTCATTTTGCATATTGCATTTGTATGCAATTTCATTCAATTTATGTCTCTCTCTCTCTCTCACACACACACATGCTCTGTGTATAGATCTGTGCGCTCTGTCACAATTCTAACGGTACTTTTTAAGCTCAATTAATAAATAAGCGCTGCGCTGCGCTGTCAAGCCAATTGGAAATTCAATATAAATGCGTGAGAGTAGAAGGAGAAGTGTGAAATATTGCAATAGTAATAATAATAATAATAACAAAAACAGCAGCAGCAACAGCAGATACAAAGAGCGACTAATTTAGTGAGAGCAAAAGAAATGAAAAAAAGAAGAGCACAACCATATATGCAAACATACATATGCATGTATGACAAGTTCAAGGCCAAGCATACAAATACTCATACCTCTCCCTCACACACACATACACTTCACTCACCTGCTGTTGTTGGCAGCCTCAATTGGCTTTAGCAGCGTCGTCGTCGTCGTTGTCGTTGTCGTTGTCGATGTTTTCGTCGTCTTTGTGACAATCGTTGCTTTCGTTCTTGCTTTCGCTGCCACTGTTGTCGTTAGCGTCTCTGTCAGCAGAGCATCAGCAAGAACTGGACGATAGATGAGCGGCTTAACGTTACATTCAATATCATCAATAAAGACGACATCATGTACGGGTATTAAACGATGATCGGATACATTGAAATGTAAATCACGGAATGGTCCATTCAGGAGACAGCGCAACGTTGACGTTGTTGTCGCGTCCGTATCATGATCTGCCGGCAACTGCAATTAAATTAAAAATTAAAAGAAAAAAATATATACAAAATTATTTGTAATAAATTGCAGAAGCTTTGTATAATTCTAATTGAATATTTTTAAAAAAAATTATTGCACCTTAATTTTTCCATTGGCAGCGGAGAACATTGAGCACAAAAGCAACGCCAAATAAGAATAATAATAACAACAACAGCAACAACAACAACAACAATAGCAATAATAATAACCATAAATTTTTTGGTAATATTATTATTAATAATTTAACAGCAGCAGCAGCAGAAGACACACAGACACAAGCACGAACACGAATACGAACACGCACACGCATGCACAAACACGAATTACAACAATAATAACAACAACAACAACATTCAAAAATATATAAAACACGCGTACATTCGGCGTCTCATTTAAGGAAGAGAACAACGAGAGAAAAAAAACCAATAGTAAAAAAAAAAACACACTTAAAAAAAATTTTATGAAAAAAAAAAAAAAAAATTAAAAACCAAAGCAAAGTAAAGGCAAAACGCGCTACATACAATTTACACATACATACATATGCATCAGCAACATAATTTTGTTATTGTTGTTGTTGTTATTGTTATTGTTGCTGTATGTAATTTCTCAATTAAAATGTTTGTGCCACATGCACACACGAATTCATTACGAATGCCGCTGCGATTGCGGTTTGCGGCTAGCTACGGCTGCGGCTGCGCCTTCACTTTGCATTTCACTTGCTCATCGCGCGCTCTCAACGGCAACGGCAACGGCGACAAAACACAAACGCACACACACACTAACAAATGCACGCAAAAAAAAAAAAAATAAATAAAAATAAAACATTAAAATCACAGACGGCAACGGTAACGATTAATTTTTTAATATATTCTTATAAGACGCTAAATGCTGAAACTCATACGCTGCTCACAGCCAGCCCCCCGTACGCTAAGCAACTGTTTTGTCTGACTGTTGCTGCTATTGCTGTTACTGCCGTCGCCGTCGCAGTCGTCATTTCAATTGGTCCATTTTGTTGATCACTTTTAAATCAGCTGTTTAACTGACTTAACATTATTGTAAAGTCACAATCTGGCAACGCTAAAATTCAATAAGCACAAAATATTGCCAGATCAATTAAAATAGTACAGAAAGTATACTTGTACTTTGACATCTTACTCAACACTAAACAATACCAAAAGCAACCGAAGCAGCAGCAGCAGCAGTAGCAGTAGTAGAAGCAGCAATAAGCAGCAGCCGTCAAACTGCGAAAAATGTGTTTATAAGAAATATACAAATATAAATTAGAGCGACAAATACGAAAAAAAAAACACGCACACATTTAATTAACGTTTTAAACAAGGTGAGAAATATATAATCATAGCATTATTATATACATATATATATAAAGGCATATAAATTGTAACAAATTTTTGCAGTTTATGTACAGGGGCAGCAAGCGGCACTTGCACGCCTATCTGTATATGCCTGCATGTATGTGTGTGTGTGTATGTTCATATGTAAGAGTTTGTGTGTGTGTGCATGTGCGTATAGGTAAGCTGGCGGCAAAAACAATGGCGAAAGAAAAAGAAGAAAAAAAAAGCAAGAAGTACTAATATGAATATTATTTAAAATGTATATAAAAATAATATAGAGAAAAAGAAAAGAAACAATTGGGAAAATATAAATTGTGAATGAATTGAAGTCAACAGTTAATGCATATATATATATATTTTTTTTAACAGTTAAAATGTTTGTATAAATTGTTATATATATATATGTATATGCATGTATGTGCATGCATGTGTGTAAATATGTAAATTTCATGCGCTAATTTTTACTTTTATTTATTGCAGCGTTGTTTTTTTTTTGTTCATTTTTTCATTATTTGACGGCTGCGGCATCTCGCAGTGTCTCGGATTCCCCAGTAACAGGCAACAACAACAACAACAAAAAAAACACAAGTAGCGGCCGCAGCAGCAGCAGCAAAATACCGCAGCAAGAAGAAGAACAATAATATTTGGTAAGTGGCCGTAAAGCGGCAACTACAGCAGCAACAGCAATAACAAATTATAAAAATTAATAATTATTTTTTACTTCTTTTTTTTCTTTCTTTCTTTTGCTTTGTCATGCAGGTGCCGGCCGTGTATTTCGTTTTGTGGGGAGATAGCGTACGAGAAGAAGCGAATTAAGAAGAAGACGAAGAAGAGAAATAAAAAAAATGTCACATACAATATTATTGGTGCAGCCAGGCGCACGGCCAGAGACGCGTACATATTGTGATTATGAGAGCGTCAATGAATGTATGGAAGGTGTATGTAAGATTTATGAGGAGCATTTAAAGCGTCGTAATCCTAATACGCCAACGATAACTTATGATATTAGTCAATTGTTTGATTTTATCGATACACTTATCGATATCAGTTGCCTTGTATATCAAAAGAGCACAAATACCTATGCACCATACAATAAAGATTGGATTAAGGAGAAAATCTATGTGCTGCTACGTCAGGCTGCATTCAGTCCGAATGCATAAATAAAAAATAGTAAAAAATAACAAAAAAAATATATAATAATAATAACAATAACCAAAACAACAACATGAAATAGAAGAAGAAGACGAAGAAGAACATCAGCAAGAATGAAGATGTGAAACAGCAAATACCTTAAAACAAAAAGAAACAGACAAAAATAAAAAAAAATATAATTCTTTAAGCAATGATAATTTAGTAAATATTTCATTTTCAATTTTCTTAAAAGCATTTTGTATATATTATATATATATATATATATCTTTCTCAAATCTTTTCTATGCGTATCACAATTTCAATCTTTCACACACTCTTCCCCCTTTCACACTCTCACTCTCGCTCTCTCGTAGTAGTAGTAAATGATGAATGAAAAAGAGAAAAGAAAAAAAGAAGAAGAAGCAACAGCAGAAGCGCAACTTTATCATTAAACAAATTTTTGTAGTCATATTTTATATGCTCTACAAATTGACAAAAAACCTTAATTAAATTCTCTTTTTTTTTTTGTATATTTAATTATAATATATTAATGTATATATATAATATTTATATATACAAATAATTAGCATTGTCTATTTATTACATTGTTTACAGTGGGGCAAAAGGCAAAGGTATTAAAATATTTGCAAAATTTTTAATTGATGCTTTCAAATTTATTTTTGCTATATTTATACTAGGCACACAGACGGAAAGATGGGCGTGGCTAAGCCTAATATATATATATATATTCTTCTATTGCTACATCGCATTACTATATATAAATTAACTCCCATGATAACAGTGGCATCAAAATGCACTTTTTGTATGAAAAAAAAAATTATTTTTTTTTAATGAATCTTATAAAACTTGAGTTTTGACTGTTGGCTATCAAAAAACGAGGATATTATATATATAGCTTCCATAGAAACAGTGGGCTAAAAATTTATTTTTTTGTCTAAAAAAAAAAACTTTGTCTTAGATTTCAATTTAGTTACTTTAAAAAAAAAAAACATTTCTAATAAATATTAAAAATAAAATTGAATCGCATTACTATATCATATGGCTGACAATAGGAACAATCGCTTGAAAATTATGTTTGTTTTTTTCTATCGAGAAGTGTATAAAATCATCGATGTGAAAATATTAGTTTTATTTTTCTTGAGTCTGCAATTTCTTTAATAACTTTTCTTAATCTACCTATAAAAAAAAATTAATTTGCATTTTCATTTAAAATATATTAAAAAAAAAAAAAAATTGTATTTTTATTACCTAAAACTGATTTTTTTTTCTATTTCCATTTGGACTTTAATTTTTTTTTTTTTTTAATATATTTACAGATTTTCTTTCCTTTTTTTACTTAACTAAATTACATTTCAGTTTTTTTTTTAGCTATAAAAATTAATATTTATTATATTGCTTTTTTTCGCAGCTGTTTTTAGTTTTTTTTTTTACTAATTTTTGTTTATAGTTTGAACTTTAAAATTGAAGCAAAAGTCAAAAGGCCGTAAAAAAAAATTCAATTAATTTGCAGTTTTTGTTTGTTGTATGTATGTATGTGTGTGTGTGTGTGTGTGTGTGTTTAACTGAAGCAAATAGAACCTTTGATATATTTGACGATAGGCAGCTTCAGTAGCCCGTAACGAGAACAAAAACAATGAAATAATAAAATAAACACAAAACTTTAACGCTGCGGCGACGACAATGAGAACGGCAACGGCAGCAGAAGCCTTGGCTTCGCATCAACGTTGACGTTGGCATCGATCGACTTTGCCGTCGCCGTCAACTTCAGCCGTCAGCTGCATTGAACTTGACGTTGTGCGTGTTGTTTGTATGTGTCTGTGTCTCTCTGTGTCTGTGTGTGTGTGTGTAAAATTATATATATTTATACATTTATATTTTAATTAGCTTAACGATTATAGCGTAACTAGCAATTTTATTTTGTTGCGCATACTTAGAACTGGTTTTTAGCAGCTGTGACTCCAATAAGAACAACGTCAGCGCAATTACAACAACAATAACAACATTATATTTCAATGTCAAGTTCATATTTGGCCACACTAACACACACACACAGGCACACACATATACATGAATCACAGCGAATGCAGCAATGCACTACACTCTTCAACTATTGCCATCTCTTTCTTTTTCAAGTAATATTTTTGTTACGTTAGAATATTTTTATATTATTTTTTGGCAATTTTTTTTTTTTTTGTTTTCTTTTTTACAAATTTTCTCTTCTTTTTTTTTTTGTATATTTAATTTAATGTTTTTTTTGTCTATACATAAAATAAACATATGTAAAATTGTTTTCTTTTTTTCCGTTTTGTTTTCTGTTCTTCTTCTTCTTTGTTTTCTACCTCACTAAAAACGCAGTTTCCTTGCTGCTTCAGCTTCATTTTCATATTCCATTTCATATTCCAATTGTAGTTTTGGTTTAACGCGTCGTCGTGATGTCGACGTCGCTGCTGCTGCTGTTGGTGTTTTTGTTGATGTCTTCTTCTTCTTAGTCAACGTTTTCGCTGGCAATTTCGTATCCTGTGAAATTTTTATTTATTTTTATTTTTTATTTAAAAAAAATATATACATATTTTTAAAGCACTTTTTTTTTTATTTTATTATTGGCAATTTGTCACTGTACATTATTTTTTTTTATTTTTATTAAATAAAGTTGCGCGCGCGCGCTATTGCCGACTGTTAACTGCAGCGAACTTTAAAATCGCAAACAAGATTTATAAATTCGCCGTGAATCAGCTAAGCAGAGCGGCAGCAGTAGCAGCTGCGACAGCAATGCGTCGCTGCCGGCCGGCAACACACAGTGTGTGTTGAGTGAGCGAGATAGCTAGATCGGTAGAGTGCATGAGCTTTTCGTTATGAGTTTTAAAGTTAGCTTAAGCTACACTTGAACTTTAATATACATTTTTATTATTTTTTTTATTGCAAATTAAGGTAATTTGCTTTAAAAAAATATATTAAATAACGACGAGAAATTGCCAAGAATAATAATAATAATAATTGAATATTTTTTTTTTTTTTCTTACCTCAATATCATCAGCATCAACATCATCATCGTCATCATTATCAGATTGTGCAAAATCGCTATGCATTTCAACTTCTTCACGTTTACCTGAATCACTTTCATAACCATCTTCATCATCATCGTCATCATCATCATCGTCATCATCAGCGGAGTCAGCTTCAACATAATCATCAGTATCATTAAGTGCACGACGTAATTCAAGTGCTTCACGTGCATCTTCATCATCATTCATATGCTCCAATTCATGTTCCTTTTCGATTTCAATATCATATTCATCCTCATCTTCTTCCTCATCATCCTCAATATGTTCAGCTTCCAAAGCTTTATTAAATGCCGTTTGTGAGAAATTATATATATCTTTATACGTTCCAAGTTTTAAACGTGTCAATAATTCCTTTTCAATATGATTATCAATTTTAGCCGCAATTAATGCTTTTTGTTCACGTCTCGCTTCGCGTCGTTCTATTTTCGTTGATAACGGTACAATAAGCTTTTGTCGGCGCAATTTTAATTTACGCATACGCATTAAATATTGTGTGATTTTAAGAAAACGTTGCTTATTTTTCGCTATCATATATTTTGGCCAAAATACAAGATTCTCATTTATTTGCTCAATTGCTTTCTCAAAATTACGTGATAATTTAATACGTTCCCATAATTTATTTGGCATATGTGAACGTTCCGCTGTCTTTATAAATAAATATATGATACCTTTCTCTTCGCGTACCGTTGCATATTGTGAATTAGCCAGCGGGCAGGTGCGACGTGTGCATAAACCAGTTAAATTATATTCATGTCGGCAAAATGTGCGTGTATCAGTTCTAATATAAAATGTACAAATATATTTGAATTTCATTCAAAATTAAATAAACTTATTTATTAACTTACTTGACTTTGTGTGAGCAAAATGATTTGTTGATAATACTCCAAACAACCTGTGAGCGTCCA
>JBAMBR010002406.1:0-10218 GCA_037044475.1 Zaprionus obscuricornis | reverse complement strand
ATTAGTGCAGCTTGTTGTGCTTCCGCATTGAGCTGATTTTCAGGCACCTCCGTCAGCTGTGAATTGAAATAATACTTTGGACACTAGTACAATAAATGAGTACTATTACACTTGGAAAAAAAAGCACAAGTTTTCTACGGCACGCTAAAGATGACAGCCTAAATAATGAATAGAGAGACAGAGAGAGAGAAAGAGAAAGAGAGAGAGAGAGAGAGAGAGAGAGTGTGTGATCGATATATATATAAATGAGAATAGGCCGGATCAGATCTTTATCTGCCTTGGAAACGATCAGTCGAAATATAAATTTTTGTAGGAAAAGGTTTTTTTTTTGACACGCTGAAGATATCTTTGATTTCTTGTTTTTAGCTCAAGAACGCTCAAACTCAAGGCCAACATGTGTCTTAAATTTTGATAACATACATCATGCCACGCTAAACACAAAGTCTTTGTTTTATCAACATCCTAAACATTCGTATTATATAATGTGTAGTCTGAGCTTTAATTCACCCGAATCCAAAAATATGAAAATCATTGTACGCTTTTGTCTAGCGCAGTTCAGTAAATTTTCTTGAATATTAAATTAAAATAAATTTAATAATAATTCAAATAATAATAATATGAATTTCATATGTGTAATATTATTATATATGACCCTTCTACAGGGCATAATAGGATCTTCTTTGGGAAGTGAAAACATTGACAAGGAGGTATGAGAGAAAAACTCTAAAGTGTAATTAAAATCTGATTAGTGATAAAATTGAATTATTTTTATTTGATTACGATTATTATTTATATAGTTTATTGGCGAATCTTCAAAGCAACTGGAAGAGTGTGGCGCATGTTGCTATAAGAAAATGATACCGTTGCTCGACTATTTGAACAATATGAATAAAAAGATAGATGATAATGCCAAGGAAGTGGAGATCAAAGAAAACAATATAAAACAATTAGAATCATGCCAAGAGAAATATAAATTACAAATCGAATTAGTGAGTGAGTTGAGAAATCAGATCATATTCCAACAGACAATGTTAACTAACGATGAAGTTAATGAATTGAAAACACTTAGAGGCAAAGTTAAAATTGGGGTCAATCTACTAAAGAAACAAAACGAAACAATTATTGAATACAAACAATTAATAGATAATGCAATAGGTAAAATTAAACAGAAAGACGCTGAATTATTGGATCGTATAGATCTTGATGCAAGAGAATTAAAACAAGTACAAAATAATTTGGAAAATAAATTAAAGAAATCAAATGAAATAAAAATTGTGAATGAGGAAAAAATAAATAAATTGGAAAATGAATTAAAACAATCAAATCAAATAATAATTAAGAATAAAGAAAAAATAAATGAATTGGACACCGAAGTCCGGAATAAAACTGATCAGTTGAATAAACAAGAAGAAAATTTAACCAGATGCGTACCATTGGCTTCCAATCGGGATCTCATTGTTTTATATAATTTTGATATTGCTGGTCCTGGATGGATTGTAATTCAACAGAGAATCAACGGTGAAGAAGATTTCTATAAAGACTGGGCCACCTACCGAGAAGGCTTTGGATGTTTTGATGGTGATTTCTTTCTTGGCCTGGAGAAGATACATCGTATTACAAAAAATCAGCGTTATGAATTATATATTCATATGGAAAGACTCAATGGGAGCATTTACTTTGTCAGATACGATGAATTTTCTATTGCAAGCGAAGTTGATAACTATAAACTTAAATTGGGTGACGTTACTGGTACTGGAGAAAGGACTATGATGAATCTGAACAATGATCAACCTTTTACAACGTACGATCGTGACAACGATAATTGGGATAAACGTAATTGTGCAAATTTTTATCATGGTGGCTGGTGGTTTAGTCACTGTGGATCTTGGTAAGTTTCTAATCGACAGAAAATAATATAAAATTTATTATTATTATTATTGTTTTTTTTTTTTGCATTTCAGCAATTTAAACGGAAAATTCGTGAATATTAAAAAACATATGGAATGGAATAACAAAAACGTATGGTGTGGAAATTATTATTTGAAAACAGTTAAAATGCTAATACGTCCACTCTCTAAAATATAAATAAACATAAATAAAATAATCAAAAAAAAAAAAATGTATTACTAAATGCAAATTGTAATTTAAATCTCAAGATCAAATTAATAAAAATAATCAATCTGTCCGTCTCTTCATGTCAGACATATTAACACATTTTCTCCTTTTTTTTTTTTTTTGTGTATTTGATTTTGGGTTGGGCCTCCGAATTTATTTAAATATATATAATAATTTTATTAAACAAATTAAAAATAAAGGCGTTTCTGACAATTCAATTTTAATAAGCAACTAAAACTCAAATACCCTAGAAATTTAATATTTTTAATAATTACGAGAATATTCTTCTTTTTATATTATCCAATAAATGTAAAGAATTTCTAACACTAATAATACTTTAAGTTAAACTTAATAAAGAATAAATGATGATTAGTACTTTCGCAACTATGCAAAACTAAAATTTAATAATATCACCCGTTTTTGCAATTGAAAAGATGATTAAGCTTTACTAAGTTTGCATTGAAAATAAAAAAAAATCCCCCAATTAGAGAATTGATATTTAATTATAATTAAAACCAAAACAAAAAGACAACAAAATAAAAAACAAAACAAAAAAAAATTAAAAAATACCTATAGAATGCTGGGACCAGACTTCATTTAAGCTTGTTGTAGTAAAAACATACAATAACAATTTATTTCTCTTTTTGATATTATACTTTATAAGGTATAATATCAAAAAGAGAAATAAATTGTTATTGTATGTTTTTACTACAACAAGCTTAAATGAAGTCTGGTCCCAGCATTCTATAGGTACCGGGTGATATTATTAAATTTTAGTTTTGCATAGTTGCGAAAGTACTAATCATCATTTATTCTTTATTAAGTTTAACTTAAAGTATTATTAGTGTTAGAAATTCTTTACATTTATTGGATAATATAAAAAGAAGAATATTCTCGTAATTATTAAAAATATTAAATTTCTAGGGTATTTGAGTTTTAGTTGCTTATTAAAATTGAATTGTCAGAAACGCCTTTATTTTTAATTTGTTTAATAAAATTATTATATATATTTAAATAAATTCGGAGGCCCAACCCAAAATCAAATACACAAAAAAAAAAAAAAAGGAGAAAATGTGTTAATATGTCTGACATGAAGTAGACGGACAGACTTTTAAAATTCTCTCACAGAAATAAACTAAATAATTTGTATAATTAATATTAATATCATTTTGTTTTGTTTGTCTTAATGCACAAGCCTTTAAATTTAAATTTGCTAATTCATTAACAATAAAAAAAAAAAAAAAAAAAACTAAAAGAAAAATGCACACTTTATTTATTTATTTAATTGGGCTTGGCGATAACTGAACAATATGTATATACATATTATATATGAATACGGACCCTTCGTTAAAAATATTTCCAATAAATACAATTTACAACGTTAAGAAAATGTTAATATTTTGATTAGGAAATCTTTAAATATATTCCTGAAAAAATGTTAACCAGACGATATAATTATTATCATTGATCAATTGTTGATGTTTTATTAAAAAATATATATTATTATTAGTAAAGATCCCCTTCTCTATATATTTTATATATTCATTTTAATTTTTTATTCATTGATTATTTTTATTAATTTAATTTGATCTTGAGATTTAAATTTACAATTTGCATTTAGTAATACATTTTTTTTTTTTTTTTTGATTATTTTATTTATGTTTATTTATATTTTAGAGAGTGGACGTATTAGCATTTTAACTGTTTTCAAATAATAATTTCCACACCATACGTTTTTGTTATTCCATTCCATATGTTTTTTAATATTCACGAATTTTCCGTTTAAATTGCTGAAATGCAAAAAAAAAAAACAATAATAATAATAATAAATTTTATATTATTTTCTGTCGATTAGAAACTTACCAAGATCCACAGTGACTAAACCACCAGCCACCATGATAAAAATTTGCACAATTACGTTTATCCCAATTATCGTTGTCACGATCGTACGTTGTAAAAGGTTGATCATTGTTCAGATTCATCATAGTCCTTTCTCCAGTACCAGTAACGTCACCCAATTTAAGTTTATAGTTATCAACTTCGCTTGCAATAGAAAATTCATCGTATCTGACAAAGTAAATGCTCCCATTGAGTCTTTCCATATGAATATATAATTCATAACGCTGATTTTTTGTAATACGATGTATCTTCTCCAGGCCAAGAAAGAAATCACCATCAAAACATCCAAAGCCTTCTCGGTAGGTGGCCCAGTCTTTATAGAAATCTTCTTCACCGTTGATTCTCTGTTGAATTACAATCCATCCAGGACCAGCAATATCAAAATTATATAAAACAATGAGATCCCGATTGGAAGCCAATGGTACGCATCTGGTTAAATTTTCTTCTTGTTTATTCAACTGATCAGTTTTATTCCGGACTTCGGTGTCCAATTCATTTATTTTTTCTTTATTCTTAATTATTATTTGATTTGATTGTTTTAATTCATTTTCCAATTTATTTATTTTTTCCTCATTCACAATTTTTATTTCATTTGATTTCTTTAATTTATTTTCCAAATTATTTTGTACTTGTTTTAATTCTCTTGCATCAAGATCTATACGATCCAATAATTCAGCGTCTTTCTGTTTAATTTTACCTATTGCATTATCTATTAATTGTTTGTATTCAATAATTGTTTCGTTTTGTTTCTTTAGTAGATTGACCCCAATTTTAACTTTGCCTCTAAGTGTTTTCAATTCATTAACTTCATCGTTAGTTAACATTGTCTGTTGGAATATGATCTGATTTCTCAACTCACTCACTAATTCGATTTGTAATTTATATTTCTCTTGGCATGATTCTAATTGTTTTATATTGTTTTCATTGATCTCCACTTCCTTGGCATTATCATCTATCTTTTTATTCATATTGTTCAAATAGTCGAGCAACGGTATCATTTTCTTATAGCAACATGCGCCACACTCTTCCAGTTGCTTTGAAGATTCGCCAATAAACTATATAAATAATAATCGTAATCAAATAAAAATAATTCAATTTTATCACTAATTAGATTTTAATTACACTTTAGAGTTTTTCTCTCATACCTCCTTGTCAATGTTTTCACTTCCCAAAGAAGATCCTATTATGCCGTGTAGAAGGGTCATATATAATAATATTACACATATGAAATTCATATTATTATTATTTGAATTATTATTAAATTTATTTTAATTTAATATTCAAGAAAATTTACTGAACTGCGCTAGACAAAAGCGTACAATGATTTTCATATTTTTGGATTCGGGTGAATTAAAGCTCAGACTACACATTATATAATACGAATGTTTAGGATGTTGATAAAACAAAGACTTTGTGTTTAGCGTGGCATGATGTATGTTATCAAAATTTAAGACACATGTTGGCCTTGAGTTTGAGCGTTCTTGAGCTAAAAACAAGAAATCAAAGTTATCTTCAGCGTGTCAAAAAAAAAAACCTTTTCCTACAAAAATTTATATTTCGACTGATCGTTTCCAAGGCAGATAAAGATCTGATCCGGCCTATTCTCATTTATATATATATCGATCACACACTCTCTCTCTTTCTCTCTTTCTCTCTTTCTCTTTCTCTCTCTCTGTCTCTCTATTCATTATTTAGGCTGTCATCTTTAGCGTGCCGTAGAAAACTTGTGCTTTTTTTTCCAAGTGTAATAGTACTCATTTATTGTACTAGTGTCCAAAGTATTATTTCGATTCACAGCTGACGGAGGTGCCTGAAAATCAGCTCAATGCGGAAGCACAACAAGCTGCACTAATAGTTCAGTAATTATACGCCATCTGAAAGTCGACTTATCTCTCTCACACTCTTTCAGTCGCACTCTTTGCACTTGCTCTGTCTCTTTCTTTATGTACTGTCTAACTGTCTGGCAGCTAAATGCAAATTGTGTCTATTTATGCAGTGACTAAAATGTAGAATAAAAACTAGAAATGTTGCAAGGTTAACTAACTGTCGGTCATTGGGATTAACTAACTAACTTTAGCTACATAGAGCAGAAAAGTAATAACAAATGTTTGTAGTATATTTATTTATATATATCAAATATTTATATTAATTTATTATAATTTTTTTTTATTGCTAACTATTTATATTATTATTTATAATTTTTTATTTATTTATTTTATTAATTATTAAATTTCAGTATTTTTTTTTTTTTGAAAAATACATTAAAAAGTCTTAGCAACAAAACATTTTAAATGTTTCATACATGTTCTCTCTCTTTCTTTTCTTTTCTTTTACACAAAGTTGATAAATAATTAATTATGTTTTTTTTCACATTTTTTCGAGCACTTGTTAAAACTGGAAATTTTATGAGATTCACAAAAACAAAAAATAAAATAAAATAAAAAACTCAGACACACACAGACATATTTTTGGGTGTCTTGTGATATGGCAAGAAATATGGTACATGGGCGGGGGTGGGGACGAATGCGGAGAATATTTGATTTAAAGCACTTATGAATGATGTGTGTTTTGTGGTTGAATATGGCCAAGACGAGACCAGTTCATAACTCGTTTTAAGCAGTGTCATTGACGTTCTGTTTATGTCCAATAAAATTGTTGTATGCCATCGATATTTAGTATAACAGAACAAAAATAATAAATAATAATAAAAAAATAAAAAAACAAAAAAAACATCATAATAATCATAATAATAATTATGTTAATAGGTGAAGATATTTTATCACATTTTATGAGATATTCGTGCCAATCATCAGTCAATGTTTAATTTAGCCAATGCTTCATTTTACACTACAAAATTCAATTTCCGCTGCTATTCATAATTTAAATAAAAAAAATTCTACAAATTTTTTAATTCAATTTGTAAATATTAAAAAAAAAAAAAAATTAAAAATTGTATAGCTATAATAATCTTAAAAATTATAAAATTAAAATACAAATAAATAAATAAAAAGAGTTGACATACCTGGCAATTTGTTGCACAAAAACAGTAACTCAACAATAACAATAACAACGTGTTTATTTACTATTATTATTATTACCGTTATTATACAATGAAGTGTATAGAGAAAACACCTAAATAAATAATTATATGTATAAATATGTACCACAAAAAAAAAAAAAAAAACGCGATCGACCGAATACGTTGAACGTTTGCGTTGAACTCCCGTAAATACACGGCGACACAAAAGATTCATTCAGGTTCGAGAGACAAATGACAAGAATTAACTGTGAATGACAACAACAACAGTAGCGACAACAATAACTATAATTATACAGAGATAGAGCGAACAGCAAAAGCAGCCAACAACAATAACAATAACAACAACAGCTAAAATATATATCAAAATTAAATTGCTGTTGTTATAGTAACATAAAATTATTCGAATTTCTTGCTGACTGCAAGACGTTACAATTAATTGAAAAATAAAATATGTTCGACAAGTGTCGATAAGATAAAACAAACGAACAAATAAAATAAAAAAAAAATAAAAAAAAAACGAAATACTTAATATTAGCAAGTAGTCAAAGTTCCAAAACAGTGAAAGTTGAACATATAAAACTTGACGATATTCAAATGTTTAAATTATACTTAAATTTCAATAAGATCTGAAATAATTTTCTGCTTATCTTTATAAATTTATTATTAAGTATTTAATATTAATTATTAACTATTTCAATATTTTATTTTTATTTTTTTTTGTTGAAAATAATGAAATAGTTAATAATTAATATTAAATACTTAATAATAAATTTATAAAGATAAGCAGAAAATTATTTCAGATCTTATTGAAATTTAAGTATAATTTAAACATTTGAATATCGTCAAGTTTTATATGTTCAACTTTCACTGTTTTGGAACTTTGACTACTTGCTAATATTAAGTATTTCGTTTTTTTTTTATTTTTTTTTTATTTTATTTGTTCGTTTGTTTTATCTTATCGACACTTGTCGAACATATTTTATTTTTCAATTAATTGTAACGTCTTGCAGTCAGCAAGAAATTCGAATAATTTTATGTTACTATAACAACAGCAATTTAATTTTGATATGTATTTTAGCTGTTGTTGTTATTGTTATTGTTGTTGGCTGCTTTTGCTGTTCTCTCTATCTCTGTATAATTATAGTTATTGTTGTCGCTACTGTTGTTGTTGTCATTCACAGTTAATTCTTGTCATTTGTCTCTCGAACCTGAATGAATCTTTTGTGTCGCCGTGTATTTACGGGAGTTCAACGCAAACGTTCAACGTATTCGGTCGATCGCGTTTTTTTTTTTTTTTTTGTGGTACATATTTATACATATAATTATTTATTTAGGTGTTTTCTCTATACACTTCATTGTATAATAACGGTAATAATAATAATAGTAAATAAACACGTTGTTATTGTTATTGTTGAGTTACTGTTTTTGTGCAACAAATTGCCAGGTATGTCAACTCTTTTTATTTATTTATTTGTATTTTAATTTTATAATTTTTAAGATTATTATAGCTATACAATTTTTAATTTTTTTTTTTTTTAATATTTACAAATTGAATTAAAAAATTTGTAGAATTTTTTTTATTTAAATTATGAATAGCAGCGGAAATTGAATTTTGTAGTGTAAAATGAAGCATTGGCTAAATTAAACATTGACTGATGATTGGCACGAATATCTCATAAAATGTGATAAAATATCTTCACCTATTAACATAATTATTATTATGATTATTATGATGTTTTTTTTGTTTTTTTGTTTTTTTTTTATTATTATTTATTATTTTTGTTCTGTTATACTAAATATCGATGGCATACAACAATTTTATTGGACATAAACAGAACGTCAATGACACTGCTTAAAACGAGTTATGAACTGGTCTCGTCTTGGCCATATTCAACCACAAAACACACATCATTCATAAGTGCTTTAAATCAAATATTCTCCGCATTCGTCCCCACCCCCGCCCATGTACCATATTTCTTGCCATATCACAAGACACCCAAAAATATGTCTGTGTGTGTCTGAGTTTTTTATTTTATTTTATTTTTTGTTTTTGTGAATCTCATAAAATTTCCAGTTTTAACAAGTGCTCGAAAAAATGTGAAAAAAAACATAATTAATTATTTATCAACTTTGTGTAAAAGAAAAGAAAAGAAAGGAAGAAGAAGAACATGTACTGTATAAACATTTAAAATGTTTTGTTGCTAAGACTTTTTAATGTATTTTTCAAAAAAAAAAAAAAATACTGAAATTTAATAATTAATAAAATAAATAAATAAAAAATTATAAATAATAATATAAATAGTTAGCAATAAAAAAAAATTATAATAAATTAATATAAATATTTGATATATATAAATAAATATACTACAAACATTTGTTATTACTTTTCTGCTCTATGTAGCTAAAGTTAGTTAGTTAATCCCAATGACCGACAGTTAGTTAACCTTGCAACATTTCTAGTTTTTATTCTACATTTTAGTCACTGCATAAATAGACACAATTTGCATTTAGCTGCCAGACAGTTAGACAGTACATAAAGAAAGAGACAGAGCAAGTGCAAAGAGTGCGACTGAAAGAGTGTGAGAGAGATAAGTCGACTTTCAGATGGCGTATAATTACTGAACTATTAGTGCAGCTTGTTGTGCTTCCGCATTGAGCTGATTTTCAGGCACCTCCGTCAGCTGTGAATCGAAATAATACTTTGGACACTAGTACAATAAATGAGTACTATTACACTTGGAAAAAAAAGCACAAGTTTTCTACGGCACGCTAAAGATGACAGCCTAAATAATGAATAGAGAGAGAGAAAGAGAGAGAGATTGAAGTTGATCGATATATATATAAATGAGAATAGGCCGGATCAGATCTTTATCTGCCTTGGAAACGATCAGTCGAAATATAAATTTTTGTAGGAAAAGGTTTTTTTTTTGACACGCTGAAGATATCTTTGATTTCTTGTTTTTAGCTCAAGAACGCTCAAACTCAAGGCCAACATGTGTCTTAAATTTTGATAACATACATCATGCCACGCTAAACACAAAGTCTTTGTTTTATCAACATCCTAAACATTCGTATTATATAATGTGTAGTCTGAGCTTTAATTCACCCGAATCCAAAAATATGAAAATCATTGTACGCTTTTGTCTAGCGCAGTTCAGTAAATT
>JBAMBR010002405.1:0-53109 GCA_037044475.1 Zaprionus obscuricornis | reverse complement strand
TAATTTCATATTTGGGAAAATATTTCAAGTGAAAATGTTGTCAGAAATTGCAATAGAGTTGCATCAAAAAAAGCATAAAGAATATAAAACAAATATATTTTTCATAAGTTGATAAAATTCAGATCATAAATAACAAATTGGGAAAATAATCAGTGCTGATAAACGGAATATTTATCTCGGTCGTTCAAAACTTTCGAATGACGCTTTCAGCGGAGGATTCTCTTTGGTTGCTACAATGCTACGTTTTGTGCAGAAACATTTGCATATATAATCATACTAGTCTATGTGTACACATATTTCTATAGATGTAATATTAATTTATATAATGTGTGGTATACAAATATGATCCTATGTTTATACAAGGATAAATAAATGATAGAGTTATTTGTCAAATAATTGTCTGCTGTGGAAACACAATTGCTTAATTTATGACTTATTGGGTCGTGGAATAGTAAGGTGAAAATATTCTGTTGCATATTTTTAGGAGTCCCAACCATAATATGAATATGAATATGAATTTGAATATGAATATGAATATGAATATGAATATGAATATGAATATGAATATGAATATGAATATGAATATGAATATGAATATGAATATGAATATGAATATGAATATGAATATGAATATGAATATGAATATGAATATGAATATGAATATGAATATGAATATGAATATGAATATGAATATGAATATGAATATGAATATGAATATGAATATGAATATGAATATGAATATGAATATGAATATGAATATGAATATGAATATGAATATGAATATGAATATGAATATGAATATGAATATGAATATGAATATGAATATGAATATGAATATGAATATGAATATGAATATGAATATGAATATGAATATGAATATGAATATGAATATGAATATGAATATGAATATGAATATGAATATGAATATGAATATGAATATGAATATGAATATGAATATGAATATGAATATGAATATGAATATGAATATGAATATGAATATGAATATGAATATGAATATGAATATGAATATGAATATGAATATGAATATGAATATGAATATGAATATGAATATGAATATGAATATGAATATGAATATGAATATGAATATGAATATGAATATGAATATGAATATGAATATGAATATGAATATGAATATGAATATGAATATGAATATGAATATGAATATGAATATGAATAACATTAATATTAATTTATTTTATAGTGAATACAAGTGAATAAAATGAATTGTACTCACATAGCCAATTCATGCGCTCTGTGTATTCAACCTTGCGCTTGAGATCCTTGACGAGGGCGCGAAAATCGTCGTCATTGAAGTGACATTGGATGATCGTATTATTTAGTTGAAGAATGCTATATTCATTATTACCATTGTTGCCATTATTCGATGCAGCAGTAACAGCTGCATTGGCAATTGTTGCCATAGCATCACGTGCACCATTTAACGGGCCATTTGAATTAGTTTCAATGTCGGTGGCGCTAGCGCGTAACTTGTTGCCGGCAATGCTTAGGTTGAGACTGGCATCGCCATCGACATTGCTACAGGATTTACTCAATATAATGGTTGCTCGATTGGCAATTGAATTGGCCGCCAATAGATGCTCGCCGGCAGCACCGCAGCTGCCGCGATGAAATGGCATCTTACCGGCAGCAGCAGCTGTTGCTGCTGTAGCTTTAGCTGCTGCCGCAGCTGCGGCGACGGCTGAGCAATTGTTATTCTTCACTGTGATGCAATGCAACTGATTGGACAATGCGGCGGCTGCCTGTACTGCTGAACAGTCGCTGGCACGACGTCGTCGTGGATTATCTGCATCCAATGATGGTTGCAGATACGCGCGTGTCTGATGTTGATTCGTTGCGCTGCTGCTGGGCATTTCATTGCTGGCAACAGTGGCAGCTGGTGTAGCTGCTGCCTCGACCATATTGGACATGGACGTGGACATGGTTAAGCTTTGACCGCTGCCAATGCTGCTGCTATTATTGCTATTGTTGTTCTTGTTGTTACTGTTGTTGTTGTTGCTGTTGTTGCTGATGTTAATGCTGTTCGTATGACTTTTATTGTTGTTGTCGTTGCTATTATTATTGTTGTTGTTGTTGTTATTGTTGTTGATGTTATCCGTACAGGCAAGTCGACGCCGTATGACAGTTAGCTTATGGCTACACTGATCCTGATCCTCGTAAAACTGTATAAGCAGCTCCTCAAGCAGTGCGATAGGTGTGGGCGCTGATGTGGCAGCTGATGAGCTTGTGGATGACGATGTTGATGCAGTTGCTAATGCGCTGACAGAGCTGCTTGATGATTTGCGTCGCACTGTTGCAGTTGCAGTTGCTGTCGTTGTTGTTGTTGTTTTTACTGCTGTTGATTGTTGCTGCTTATCGTCGTCTTGATCTTGATCTTGTTCTTGCTCTTGTTCTTGTTCGGTTTCGGCTTGGAATTGCTGTTGTTGTTGTTGCTGCTGTTGCTGTGTTAGTTGTTTTTGTTGCTGTTGTTCTTGTTCTATGCTGCTACTACAACTCTGACTGCGACTTACTGCAGCAACTGTTGCTGTTGCTGATACTGTTGATACTGTTGCTGCCGCTGCACCAACAACTGCAACTGCTGCGGCGGCCAACAGCAAAGCACGTTCACGTTCACGTGATGGTTCAAAAATTGAATGCTTCAATAATATCTCTTGAAGCTGGCGTCGTTGACGTTGCGCACTGTACGGATTGACCAAGTGGAAATTACCGTAATATTTGGCCAGATAGCGTACACGTGACGCAATATAACCAATCTTACGAAGCAGTCGCACATCGGCGCTTAATGAAGCTGCCTTTGCCGTATGTTGCTGCTGCTGTTGTTGCTGAT
The DNA here is from genome assembly GCA_037044475.1 of Zaprionus obscuricornis. NCBI lineage: Eukaryota > Metazoa > Arthropoda > Insecta > Diptera > Drosophilidae > Zaprionus > Zaprionus obscuricornis. The sequence continues at coordinate 50,243 of JBAMBR010002405.1, read as the reverse complement.
GCAGCTGTTGATGTTGCTGTTGTCTTTCCGTATGTGACTGCTGCTGTTGTAATGTCTGTTGTTGTTGTTGCTGTAGTTGCTGTAGTTGCTGCTGCTGCTGCTGTTGTTGTTGCCTTCGTGCGCCACACAACAGCGCTGCATTTCCGCCACAACTGATGCTACTGCTGCTACCTCCACTTGCTGTCGATGGGAAACGCGACCCGTGTGCAGTTGTACACTCGACGTCAATGTCGACGTCAAAGTCAACGTCTCCGTCAAAGTATATATCAGCGTCGGTATAAAGTTCGTCGTCAACGTCCTCCTCCTGCTCCTCCTGTTCCTCTGCACCGATGTTGTCGTTGTCACTGTTGTTGTTGCTAACGTTGCTCTCGTTGCTTGCGGCACTATTGAATGCTGGACTAGTTGTTGCTGTTCTTGTTGGTGATGTTGTAGCTACTGTAGCTACTGTTGTTGATGGTGATGCTGATGGTGTTGCAGTTGCTGTTGCTGTTGCTGCCGATGTGATAAGTGTTGTTGTAGTTGTTGTTGTTTTTGTTGCGTCCCTAGTGCCAACTTTGGCATCAGCGGTTGTTGTTATTGTTGTTGTTGTGATTATTGTTCGCTTGAAGAGTGTGACCTGCTGGCTGGTGTTGTTGCTGCTTCTGTTGCTGCTGCTGCTGTTGTTGTTGCTGCTTCTGCTACTTCTGTATGTCCTTCTAATGTTTTTGTTGTCGTTTCTTCTGTTAATGCTGGTGGTGCTGATGATGCTGCTGTCGCTGTCGATGCTGTTATTTCTGCTGCTGCTGCTGTTGCTGTTGTTTTTGCTGGTGCACATTAATTATATATACATATATACAGTTGGTTTTGGCAACATTCATCATTAATAATTTGTTTTTGTTGCTCACTCACAATCACTAACTCACTTGCGTTTCGCTGGCCATATCCCTCGCGACTCATTTGCGTTTCGGGCGCGTATTGTCTGCGTTTTGATCACGTTTTTCGTTGGGAAATAATTATGTGACGATTGTGTTCGTTTATTATTATTATTATTATTATTAAATTTGATTTTTTTCTGATTTTTTTATTTATGTTTTTGCTGCTTGTTCTTAATGTTGCATAAATTTATTTAAATGCACGACAATTGCAAGTCTTTTGCTTTGCTTACATTCTTTCTTTTTTTTTTTTTTCTTTTTTGTTGTCGACTTTATAATTTTCCTGTTTTGTTTTTATTGTTGTTTTATTATATGCTGCTGTTTTGTTCTTTTTCTTTGTCGCCTTTTTTAGTTGGTCGTTGTCCTCGTACTTGTTCACGACCAACTAAAAATTATGTAAATTGAATCTACACTGATATCTATAGCGTATCCTGTGACCGTAGACGATGAGATGCGATGCGATGCGATGCGATGCCGATTGTTCAAATCAATTAAGTGGGAGAGTTGCCGCCACTTCGCTTCTCATTTCCATTTGACATGCTAATACTCTCTTTCTATTTCTCTTGCTCTCTCTCTATCTCTCTCTCTCTCTCGTTCTTTCTTTTTTTCTTTCCCTTGCTATATATATATATATATATATATATATGTATATATTTTCTTTCTCTATCTCTTCTCTATCTCTATCTCTCTATCTATCTCTATCACTTCTGCTGTCACTGTCACGTTTTATATAGTATTTTCTACGTTTTGGATTGGTTTGGTCTTTTTTTTTCTGTTGCAGCAGCAACTGCTGATGTTACTGTTTTTTTTTTTCTTTTTTTTTTTTGTTCTTTCTGTTTGACGTTGTTTCTGTTACTGTCGTTCTTGTCCTCGTCCTCGTCTTCGTTGTAGTTGTAGTTGTTGTAGTTATTATTTTTTATTGTTGTTGCTGTTGTTGTTGTTGTTGTTGTCGCTGCCTTGTTTTACATTTTATTGTATTTGAATTTGCATTTTTCAACTGTCTGTCTATGTCGACGTTAGGCGCGGACAGCACGTCACTTCCGTTTCCGTTCTAAAATAATCGCAATGGCGTGCGACGTTCGGGCTCGGGGCTCGGGTAAGGTTTCGGTTTTGCTGTTTTGCCTGTTGCCTGTTGCCCGTCTTCCAATGCTGCAATGATAAAAATTCAATTTTGAATACAAATTATTAGATCATAGAAATAGATCATATTTTATTCAGCATTAGGCGAATTTAATAATCTTTAACTAGAATTGAGCCTTAAATCTTAATATTATTATTATAATATAATAGATAATTTTACATTATACATTAAAGTATCTTTTAAATTTCAAATTATATAAAAATCATAGAAATAGTATCACATAGCCAATAGAAACACAAAGTAAATTAGGATATATCCGAGAATTTTAATAAAATATAATATATATGTATATATTATTATTTTGAATTTCACAAATTTATGGTTAAGTTTTTAAATGATATAAATGATATATCATGATATATATATCGTGATATAAAATATAAGACACATTTTATTGAAACTGAATTTTTTTTAATTAAATATAATAATAATTCTAAAATATATTTGAAACAATTTGTTATAAAAATAAAAACAATAGTAAATAAATTTTTTTTCGCGTACAGAAAATTTTATGTAAGCTTTAATTATTGACTGATAATTCCAATAATAGCTATATTTTATAGTAATACAATAAAAAACAAAAAATGTATTCTATAATTTATAATTTATAAACTTTACAAAAATTATAAAATAAATTATATACTGTTAATATTTACTATTTTATATATTATTTATACCTTAAAAAAATCATCAAAAAGTTTTTTTTTTTTTTAAATTCTTTTAAAAACAAAATTTCTATATAAAGGTCGAGCATAGTCGGAAGTGTAGTATTTTTATTTTTATTTTTTTTATATTTTTTTCTTAGCGCATCAAATGTGAAATGTGAAATGTGCAATGGCCAAAGGAAAGTAGTTCGTAGTTTGACTGAAATTCTATACACTTTGTGTTGTTAGTTGTTGTATTATTTTGTTAGTAGTACATAGTAGTAGTGCTATATGCACATAGTACATGTAGTACAAGAGAGACAAAAGCTGTGCTGGCCGAAGGTTCTGCATAAACAACAGTAGTTGCACAAAGACATCGCAGGCGGTCAGCAATAGCAGCAGTAAAGAGCAGTAGCAACAATTGTTAGGGACGTTGACAATGACAGCAAATGTCAAACAGTTACTTCCCCGTGGCTCGTCCAGCTTCAGTCTGTTAAGTGCAACTTATGAGTGTTAATGTTTCTCTCTCTCTCTCTCTGTGTGCGTGTGTGTGTGTGAGAGAAAGAGAGATAGAGCATGTGTGGCCAACAGCTGCTGTCCGCCCTAATGTCATTCTGTCTGTCATCTTTGTCACTCGTGTGCGACAAGACAAGACAATGCCTTGCATGCAGGATAGTGGAATGGTGAATACTGAAAGCTGAATGGTGTCCAGAAGAATTCTCTTCCATCAAATAACAATGGAAGTTGGCCAGATATTGTGGAAACTAGGAAAATACTCTTACTATTGCAATTTATGCTTGCAACACTCGATAGAGTATAAAAACTTCTTATATACCATAGAAAATACACTCGTGATTCTTTTTGATGTATTTTCTATGGATCATGAGAAGATTTTTATACTCTATCAAGTGTGCGACCATAAATTGCAATAGTAAGAGTATTTTCCTTCAGTTTTCCACAATCTGTCGCCAAGCTTCCCGATTATTTGATGGAAGAGAGATTTCTTCTGGACACCGAATTCAGCTTTCAGTATTCACCATTCCACTATCCTGCATGCAAGGCATTGTCTTGTCTTGTCGCACACGAGTGACAAAGATGACAGACAGAATGACATTAGGGCGGACAGCAGCTGTTGGCCACACATGCTCTATCTCTCTTTCTCTCACACACACACACGCACACAGAGAGAGAGAGAAACATTAACACTCATAAGGTTAACAGACTGAAGCTGGACGAGCCACGGGGAAGTAACTGTTTGACATTTGCTGTCATTGTCAACGTCCCTAACAATTGTTGCTACTGCTCTTTACTGCTGCTATTGCTGACCGCCTGCGATGTCTTTGTGCAACTACTGTTGTTTATGCAGAACCTTCGGCCAGCACAGCTTTTGTCTCTCTTGTACTACATGTACTATGTGCATATAGCACTACTACTATGTACTACTAACAAAATAATACAACAACTAACAACACAAAGTGTATAGAATTTCAGTCAAACTACGAACTACTTTCCTTTGGCCATTGCACATTTCACATTTCACATTTGATGCGCTAAGAAAAAAATATAAAAAAAATAAAAATAAAAATACTACACTTCCGACTATGCTCGACCTTTATATAGAAATTTTGTTTTTAAAAGAATTTAAAAAAAAAAAAAACTTTTTGATGATTTTTTTAAGGTATAAATAATATATAAAATAGTAAATATTAACAGTATATAATTTATTTTATAATTTTTGTAAAGTTTATAAATTATAAATTATAGAATACATTTTTTGTTTTTTATTGTATTACTATAAAATATAGCTATTATTGGAATTATCAGTCAATAATTAAAGCTTACATAAAATTTTCTGTACGCGAAAAAAAATTTATTTACTATTGTTTTTATTTTTATAACAAATTGTTTCAAATATATTTTAGAATTATTATTATATTTAATTAAAAAAAATTCAGTTTCAATAAAATGTGTCTTATATTTTATATCACGATATATATATCATGATATATCATTTATATCATTTAAAAACTTAACCATAAATTTGTGAAATTCAAAATAATAATATATACATATATATTATATTTTATTAAAATTCTCGGATATATCCTAATTTACTTTGTGTTTCTATTGGCTATGTGATACTATTTCTATGATTTTTATATAATTTGAAATTTAAAAGATACTTTAATGTATAATGTAAAATTATCTATTATATTATAATAATAATATTAAGATTTAAGGCTCAATTCTAGTTAAAGATTATTAAATTCGCCTAATGCTGAATAAAATATGATCTATTTCTATGATCTAATAATTTTTATTCAAAATTGAATTTTTATCATTGCAGCATTGGAAGACGGGCAACAGGCAACAGGCAAAACCGAAACCTTACCCGAGCCCCGAGCCCGAACGTCGCACGCCATTGCGATTATTTTAGAACGGAAACGGAAGTGACGTGCTGTCCGCGCCTAACGTCGACATAGACAGACAGTTGAAAAATGCAAATTCAAATACAATAAAATGTAAAACAAGGCAGCGACAACAACAACAACAACAACAGCAACAACAATAAAAAATAATAACTACAACAACTACAACTACAACGAAGACGAGGACGAGGACAAGAACGACAGTAACAGAAACAACGTCAAACAGAAAGAACAAAAAAAAAAAAAAGAAAAAAACAGTAACATCAGCAGTTGCTGCTGCAACAGAAAAAAAAAGACCAAACCAATCCAAAACGTAGAAAATACTATATAAAACGTGACAGTGACAGCAGAAGTGATAGAGATAGATAGAGAGATAGAGATAGAGAAAGAAAGATATATACATATATATATATAGCAAGGGAAAGAAAAAAAGAAAGAACGAGAGAGAGAGAGAGAGAGAGAGATAAAGAGAGCAAGAGAAATAGAAAGAGAGTATTAGCATGTCAAATGGAAATGAGAAGCGAAGTGGCGGCAACTTTTCCACTTAATTGATTTGAACAATCGGCATCGCATCGCATCGCATCGCATCTCATCGTCTACGGTCACAGGATACGCTATAGATATCAGTGTAGATTCAATTTACATAATTTTTAGTTGGTCGTGAACAAGTACGAGGACAACGACCATAAAAAAGGCGACAAAAAAAAAAAGAACAAAACAGCAGCATATAATAAAACAACAATAAAAACAAAACAGGAAAATTATAAAGTCGACAACAAAAAAGAAAAAAAAAAAAAAAAGAAAGAAAGAATGTAAGCAAAGCAAAAGACTTGCAATTGTCGTGCATTTAAATAAATTTATGCAACATTAAGAACAAGCAGCAAAAACATAAATAAAAAAATCAGAAAAAAATCAAATTTAATAATAATAATAATAATAATAAACGAACACAATCGTCACATAATTATTTCCCAACGAAAAACGTGATCAAAACGCAGACAATACGCGCCCGAAACGCAAGTGAGTCGCCAGTGAATCGCCAGTGAAACGCAAGTGAAACGCCAGTGAATCGCCAGTGAAACGCTAACAAAATAAATAATTATTAAAAAGCGCCTTCAAGGTTTGCCTATAAATGTACCAGGACAGTAGATGCAGCAGCAGTAGTCGACGTGGCAGCGCAGCAAAAACAACAGCAACAGCAGCAGCAGCAGAAATAACAGCATCGACAGCGACAGCAGCATCATCAGCACCACCAGCATTAACAGAAGAAACGACAACAAAAACATTAGTAAAGGCAACATCAGAAGTAGCAGAAGCAGCAACAACAACAACAACAACAACAGAAGCAGTAACAGCAGCAACAGAAGCAGCAACAACATCAGCTAGCGACGACGAGACTTTCGAAGCGCTAACAATAATCACAACAACAACAATAACAACAACCGCTGATGCCAAAGTTGGCACTAGGGACGCAACAAAAACAACAACAACTACAACAACACTTATCACATCGGCAGCAACAGCAACAGCAACTGCAACACCATCAGCATCACCATCAACAACAGTAGCTACAGTAGCTACAACATCACCAACAAGAACAGCAACAACTAGTCCAGCATTCAATAGTGCCGCAAGCAACGAGAGCAACGTTAGCAACAACAACAGTGACAACGACAACATCGGTGCAGAGGAACAGGAGGAGCAGGAGGAGGACGTTGACGACGAACTTTATACCGACGCTGATATATACTTTGACGGAGACGTTGACTTTGACGTCGACATTGACGTCGAGTGTACAACTGCACACGGGTCGCGTTTCCCATCGACAGCAAGTGGAGGTAGCAGCAGTAGCATCAGTTGTGGCGGAAATGCAGCGCTGTTGTGTGGCGCACGAAGGCAACAACAACAGCAGCAGCAGCAGCAACTACAGCAACTACAGCAACAACAACAACAGACATTACAACAGCAGCAGTCACATACGGAAAGACAACAGCAACATCAACAGCTGCATCAGCAACAACAGCAGCAGCAACATACGGCAAAGGCAGCTTCATTAAGCGCCGATGTGCGACTGCTTCGTAAGATTGGTTATATTGCGTCACGTGTACGCTATCTGGCCAAATATTACGGTAATTTCCACTTGGTCAATCCGTACAGTGCGCAACGTCAACGACGCCAGCTTCAAGAGATATTATTGAAGCATTCAATTTTTGAACCATCACGTGAACGTGAACGTGCTTTGCTGTTGGCCGCCGCAGCAGTTGCAGTTGTTGGTGCAGCGGCAGCAACAGTATCAACAGTATCAGCAACAGCAACAGTTGCTGCAGTAAGTCGCAGTCAGAGTTGTAGTAGCAGCATAGAACAAGAACAACAGCAACAAAAACAACTAACACAGCAACAGCAGCAACAACAACAACAGCAATTCCAAGCCGAAACCGAACAAGAGCAAGAACAAGATCAAGATCAAGATCAAGACGACGATAAGCAGCAACAATCAACAGCAGTAAAAACAACAACAACAACGACAGCAACTGCAACTGCAACAGTGCGACGCAAATCATCAAGCAGCTCTGTCAGCGCATTAGCAACTGCATCAACATCGTCATCCACAAGCTCATCAGCTGCCACATCAGCGCCCACACCTATCGCACTGCTTGAGGAGCTGCTTATACAGTTTTACGAGGATCAGGATCAGTGTAGCCATAAGCTAACTGTCATACGGCGTCGACTTGCCTGTACGGATAACATCAACAACAATAACAACAACAACAACAATAATAATAGCAACGACAACAACAATAAAAGTCATACGAACAGCATTAACATCAGCAACAACAGCAACAACAACAACAGTAACAACAAGAACAACAATAGCAATAATAGCAGCAGCATTGGCAGCGGTCAAAGCTTAACCATGTCCACGTCCATGTCCAATATGGTCGAGGCAGCAGCTACACCAGCTGCCACTGTTGCCAGCAATGAAATGCCCAGCAGCAGCGCAACGAATCAACATCAGACACGCGCGTATCTGCAACCATCATTGGATGCAGATAATCCACGACGACGTCGTGCCAGCGACTGTTCAGCAGTACAGGCAGCCGCCGCATTGTCCAATCAGTTGCATTGCATCACAGTGAAGAACAACAATTGCTCAGCCGTCGCCGCAGCTGCGGCAGCAGCTAAAGCTACAGCAGCAACAGCTGCTGCTGCCGGTAAGATGCCATTTCATCGCGGCAGCTGCGGTGCTGCCGGCGAGCATCTATTGGCGGCCAATTCAATTGCCAATCGAGCAACCATTATATTGAGTAAATCCTGTAGCAATGTCGATGGCGATGCCAGTCTCAACCTAAGCATTGCCGGCAACAAGTTACGCGCTAGCGCCACCGACATTGAAACTAATTCAAATGGCCCGTTAAATGGTGCACGTGATGCTATGGCAACAATTGCCAATGCAGCTGTTACTGCTGCATCGAATAATGGCAACAATGGTAATAATGAATATAGCATTCTTCAACTAAATAATACGATCATCCAATGTCACTTCAATGACGACGATTTTCGCGCCCTCGTCAAGGATCTCAAGCGCAAGGTTGAATACACAGAGCGCATGAATTGGCTATGTGAGTACAATTCATTTTATTCACTTGTATTCACTATAAAATAAATTAATATTAATATTATTCATATTCATATTCATATTCATATTCATATTCATATTCATATTCATATTCATATTCATATTCATATTCATATTCATATTCATATTCATATTCATATTCATATTCATATTCATATTCATATTCATATTCATATTCATATTCATATTCATATTCATATTCATATTCATATTCATATTCATATTCATATTCATATTCATATTCATATTCATATTCATATTCATATTCATATTCATATTCATATTCATATTCATATTCATATTCATATTCATATTCATATTCATATTCATATTCATATTCATATTCATATTCATATTCATATTCATATTCATATTTATATTTAAATTCATATTCATATTCATATTCATATTCATATTCATATTCATATTCAAATTCATATTCATATTCATATTCATATTCATATTCATATTCATATTCAAATTCATATTCATATTCATATTCATATTCATATTCATATACAAATTCATATTCAAATTCATATTCATATTCATATTCATATTCAAATTCATATTCATATTCATATTCATATTCAAATTCATATTCATATTCATATTCAAATTCATATTCAAATTCATATTCATATTCATATTCATATTCATATTCAAATTCATATTCATATTCATATTATCGTTGGGACTCCTAAAAATATGCAACAGAATATTTTCACCTTACTATTCCACGACCCAATAAGTCATAAATTAAGCAATTGTGTTTCCACAGCAGACAATTATTTGACAAATAACTCTATCATTTATTTATCCTTGTATAAACATAGGATCATATTTGTATACCACACATTATATAAATTAATATTACATCTATAGAAATATGTGTACACATAGACTAGTATGATTATATATGCAAATGTTTCTGCACAAAACGTAGCATTGTAGCAACCAAAGAGAATCCTCCGCTGAAAAAGCGTCATTCGAAAGTTTTGAACGACCGAGATAAATATTCCGTTTATCAGCACTGATTATTTTCCCAATTTGTTATTTATGATCTGAATTTTATCAACTTATGAAAAATATATTTGTTTTATATTCTTTATGCTTTTTTTGATGCAACTCTATTGCAATTTCTGACAACATTTTCACTTGAAATATTTTCCCAAATATGAAATTATCTTATTTTATACTTTGACCAGCTTTACCGCTGATGATGCTGTCGATTTCGGAGCCACTGGACTGTGGCTGGTTTCATCCACAAACACAGGTTTTCTGGTTTCACGGCTATGTACGTCACAATTTTCTCTTCCTGCTAGTCTTACTCTTCTTTTGGAATTCCTGATTTCACCTAACGATGGGTACAACACCTTTATCGCTTCCTAGATGTGGCTCTCGTTGCCCTTCCTCTATATGCAAGAATTCAGACTTCTTCCTTGAGGTTTCTGGTTTCACTGCTGGGTACGTCACCTGTTTTCCTTTATAATCAGCTTTTTACACCCAGTACCCTTAGGGTACGAGAGTATAATAAATTGTTTGACACCAGGCAAAATGAAACTTTTCCTACTATATAAAGAATATATATATATATATTCTTGCTCAGCATTAAGAGCAGATCACCTTCGTTTATGTTAGTTAAAAGCAGATTTAATTTATATTCAATTTGATATAGTCTATAAAATTTGTAACCTGTATATAAAAGTGTTTGGTTATTTAGGAAGTTAGTTTTCATGTCGATTTTAATATGAGGCGACTTACATGTACACGTATTGTCACTGCTTCTTTAGAGGACGAGGCCGGATGGCGGTACTTCAAGTGGGTCAGGCATGTAACGCTGTGGTCCTTTTGGCCATTGTGTCGTAAATCAAATCACAGTTATACACGTACCGCTGCGTTGGAGCATGTGTCAAAGGTCACAAAAGTTAAATTGCCGTCAGGGAAACGGGAAAGACTTTCAAAAAGCGAAAAAAAAGGCCAACGAAAAAAAAGGCGCCACAAAACGCAAAATGGCCATAAATTTGAAAAAAAGCCTAAATGGCTTTGCAATACTTACTTACAACAAGCCGCGCCACCAAAATTTCAACACTCTAGAATCAACAACAAAGCATAAAGGAAGAAGAAGAAGAAACCAAGTGCGGGGCAAAAAAAAAAAAAAAAAAAAGATGGTTAGGAGCCGAGAAATGGTAAAGATGAGCAAGAAGAATAGAAAGCATCCCCCATATAATATAAATGACAAATAACAAGAGAGGCAAGAAATATCTCGGAAATCTACTCAAGACAGCCGCAAGCTACCAAATGCCAAACGCTAACCTCCAGGCATATCCCAGTAGTCTTATCACAGAGACGAAAGGCACTTATGGCGAATACAAAGTGCACAATGTTAGGTTGGGGAAGCAACGACAGACACATACATACATATATATATATACAGCGCGAAAGTAGACACGAAGACAGAGAGAGAGAGAGAGAGTGTGAGAGAGAGAGAGAGAGTGAGACGGATCACTGGTTTTTGCGACAAAAGCAACTGTCCAAATGCTGAACAGCAAAAAGCAAGCAAAAATCTAATAATAATAAAATACTTTATTGTTCGGTTAACAATTCAATTGTTTCACTTAACAGGACATGGTCAATAGAGACTGAGACAGTCAGAGTTATAGAAAGAGATGAACAGATGAACAGGGTTGTACTATGACTAAGGACAAAATATGTTCAAATTATATATAAGAAATAAAAACAAAAGAAAAAGAAATATTTTTTTTTTTTCTCGAAATGAAGAAAATTTCATACCCTTGGCAAGTGTAGGATATCAAATTTTTCCCTATAGTGCCATTTTGGAACGATGGGGTTCGGATCTTATTGTGTCAGAGAAGAAATTGTTCATATGAATATAGTACAATAGAGTAATCAAGAATATAAATATATTTATAAAACTTACATAGTTGTGGATAAAAGTAAATATAACTTCCCTCCTAACCTATGAGTATTAGATATAATTACCCTGAATTTTTTACTGATGTTGACGTAGTATAGAAGAAGCAGAACATGCATTCACAAGAATCAAATTTCTCAGTAAGCCAAGAGAATTCTAACTGTACAATGTGGTAATTGATTCTTGGTATAAAATTGTCCTTTGGTCAAAATAATGAATCCTCTAACTTCACTTCTTTTCTCTCCTCTATTCCCGGTATCTATATCGATATTTATTTACATTTGTATTTAAGTGCTATAGACATATATAGACTATATGTCCACGAGTGACATTTAATGCTTTTCTGCTAAGGGGAAAAACGGCACAAAACAAGAAAAAATAAAACTAACGACAACGATAATAAAACCTCCATAGACTAAATGTTTATGCATCTATCTACCGTAAATGTGATTTGGTGGGGGGGAGGGGGTTGTCAAAGTGTCGTGTGTGTTGTTGATATGCAAAATAAACACACATCCTTACAAACAGACAAACAGACATACAAAAATAAATATAAAGCTAGCAATATATTTATTTAATTATTTCTACACTATATTCCCCATTTTGTACCTTCATTTTCTTTCTCTCTGTCTTTTCTTTCTTTTTTTGACTTTTATTATCTGTCTTTATCTATTTCTATATCTATATATTTCTCTCTCTCTCTCTTTCTCTTTTGTCATTATCATATGCTTTATCCTATGCCCATCCAAATACTGAGACCATTAATAATTTTCTCTAATTCTTTGGATGAAACTTCCAAACATATAGACAGACAAATGAACAGATAAACGTAAGATTTGGTATCAGATATCGATACTGATTAAGAATATATATATATATATTATGCTATGCCACATTACGTTACAAACTTCTGTCTAGAATTAATATATCCTAGACAAGGGTATAAAAAGTTCTTCGTACCAAAAGGCAGAAATATTCAAAGTCGAATTACATGAAAATAGCTTTAAGTCTGATAGACAAGCTTAGGCTGAAATAGACACACAGACAGATAGACGGAGACAATGTAATCTAGACTCCACTTCAATACTTCAAAAGAAATTTCAAATGAAATATTATTAAATATTAAATATTTAAGTACTTTTCATTATTACAATTCTTGATTAATAACTACTGCTAAAAATTTCTAGGCATAAATATAAAATTTATAAAATTGTATAAAATAGAATTAGGTAAAAACAAATATGAAATTAGACAGAAAATAAAATACACCAGCATACGCACAGACACACACACACACCGGGGGTCGTTTATGCAATAGCTGCTGACTTTTTGATCGAATTTCTTATAATACAAAATACAAAAACGAAATGGTAACGAAAAAAAATCATATAGAAAAAAAGAAATCACTCTTCTCACGCTGTTCAAATTTTGACGCACTCATCTGGCTAATAGGAACACCTAGGCAAACTCTCATACACACACACACACACACACATACATATATATATATATATATACAAATCCACCTTGATTTGCTTGTACGCTAACTTAATTAAGCAATCAATAAAAATGTTAATTATATGAGCTAGCAAAAATAACAACAACAACAACAACAACAACAACAAGAATAACAACTACAACGACAATAAGAGTAATAATAACTAGAGAAAAAGGCGTTATGTAGCACATAGAGAAAAACACTTACACTTACTTAATAAGCAACAATAAGAAAAGCGCAACTAAAGCGCAACTCTGCGACGCTTAATTAAACCAATAGACAAAACCACAAAAGCCTAAAACATTTTGCTATGCTTTGCCTTCTCGACTTCCTTCGCATTCCAAATTACAAATTTAACAAAAAGGTATAACTTTTGCTGCTGTTGCTGTTGCTGCTGCTGTTGCTGCTGCTGTTGCTGCTGTTAGCAGCAAATTTTCTTCTGCATACAAAAAATTCCTGCTGATAACTAACTATAGTATTTGCTTTGCTAGCAAATTGAAATTCTTTGATATCAACGTGCACTTCAGAGGAAACAACAACAACAATTACAACAACAACAACAGCAACGAGTCTCACAAAAATAATTATAATAATTCTCGGGCAGACATTCCACTCAATTAGGGCGCCTGTCTGTTGCGTTGTTGTTGCTATTCTCTGCTCAGCTCTGCTCTCTCTCTCTATATATATATACATATATGTGCGTGTGTAAATATACATATATGAATGCGTAGGTGTATGTGTATGTGTGTGTGTGTGTGTGTGTGTGTGGCACGTGTGAGTGTATGCTATTTTTTTATTTTTTTTTTTTGCAACGCATAAGCAGATGTGGCTAAAGGTGTCCAGTGGCAGTGAAAGTCTACACTTGCTGCTCATCGAATGAAGCTAAAACCAGGACTCTTTAACATTACTTCCTACTCATTCTCATTGTCCTTTCAAGCACTGTATATATTGTATGTATGTGTCCTGCCACAATTTTCTCTGCATGCTTGCCAGCAGTAACAATGTTACAAAATACAATAGAGAGACAGACGAGGAACGATTAAGTGAATGTGTAGGTATAGTGGGAGTGACAGCGACAGAGAGAGAGAGAGAGAAAGAAAAGCAAAACTTGCTGCTCTATGTAATTTTTATTTCAACATGAATTGTTTGCCATTTCTATAATATTAAAGTATCTCAACCTTCACAACTATTCCATCACTGCCATTTTCTTTAACACAATTCTCTCTACTTATCTCTCTCACTCTCTCTCTCTCTATCTCTCTTCTTAGCTCTGTCTTTTTCATTCACTTTCAGATTGTGTTTACACATAGGTTTGAGTGTTGCTGTTGTTATATGAGCCGCACTACGCTGCGGATACTTAATTTCTGAAATACTTTTAAGATAAAATCTTGACTCACATTTTCTTTTGCTGTTTTCATCAATCCAATTAGTTACAGCCTTTGTTTAATCAGTTCGTAAATGTACAAAATGTACAATGATATTATATTTCACTTAAGCTCAAATTTTTTGTGCACAGATTTTTGCCAAAAAATAATAATTAATTGACATATGAAACTTGCATTGAAATGCTTTTGCCTTGCTTTAATTGTAGACGCTACAATCAATGAACAGAATTCAATGTCTTTGTTATTTTAAATATAATATAAAATTATATTTTACAATGTGTTGTATATACAGAGCCTTCAAGCTGTATATATTTTAAGACTAATAAAATATTATATACAAATTATTTAGCTAAAATTGAGATTTATGATTTATTTATTTATTTAAATTTATATATTTTCATTTATTTAATTAATATTATTAGTAAAGTCAATTTTCTGTATTCTCTATATAGATTCATATATATATATCTTACATCTATGCAGGTTAAAACAATATTATTTTTTACTTCAGTTACCAGAATACATCGTAAATTCTCAGAGACTTAATTTGCTGATCACTTTCTAATTGCATTGCAGTTGAATTTCATGGGGGCTTTTATATGTCAGTTGTCTTGCGTAGACATGCTAGACTTGCTTGTATCTTGTTATGCTGGCATTCTAATGCCAACAAAGCAACCTAAGGCAATAGCATACAAAAGTCGAAGGCAAAACGTAAACTTAAAGTTAAAGTTAAAGACACCAGTTGCTTTTGCTAGGGTTTGGAATGAGGTTTGGCTGGCATTGGGTTGGTAGAACTACCTTATGCTTACACTTCGTTTAGCATTTCAGCTTGTTTTAATTAACTGTTTGGCTTTCAGGGAGCTGCGGATGCAGGATTTGCCAATCAGTTCAGTTACACAGTGCTGCCTTCATTCACATGCGTGGGGGATGGGGGATGGTGGAGGAGGCCTGGCCCCTGGCAGCTGTCGACTGGCGGCTGGCAACATAAAAATACAAATTACCACAAATTTGCAAAAATTTGTGCACGAAAAATGAATGAAAGCATGAAATGTGATACACACACACACACACACACACTTCAACATATACTCACTAAGTGTATTTGCATGTGTATGTGTAGGTGGATGATGTAGGTGTAAGTGTATTTGTGACAGGCAGATTTTGTGGCATATGCGCTGAATTGATGCCTACTGCCGGAAGGACATTGCAAAACATTGCGATAAAAATCCATTTAGATGCGCAAATAAGCAAAAATCAAAAATTAACAAGGAAATTGACTTTGATGGGACCCGACAACGGCAGATACTCAGACTACTATACATAGTCATACTCATACTCATCCTCATACACAGTCATACTCATACTCATACTCATACTCATACCCAAACATACTCATACACACACACATAGTCATAGTCATACTCATACTTGCTCTTACACTCATATAAATATTACTACCCACACACACACTCATACACACATACATACATAGATAGATACATGCACCCACACACACATTTAGACACAGAGGCACACACTAAAACGGCCTAGTCACGTCCCCACGCATACATGATGAGAAATTTATTTTTGGTAATTTATTTATTTTTTTTTTTTTTTGTTGTTATGCTGTGAAACATTTTTGACACCACACAAAAGTGTCTAGGTGTCTCCAAGGATATCTTTAAGGATGCCATTCGGATGATTGTGCTCCTGAACATAGCCAACATACACTGCCAGCCAACATACACCAACATACACCACATTTCACTCATAGTCACAGACATCATATCTACATAGTACATAATATACATATATATCCCCATCTTCCCTTACCTATCATATATTGTCTGTTAGGTATGTTAGTATATAGCAAACGAAGGCGTTACGGAGGCGAATTTGACAGCTGTTAAAAATTTGACTGCAGGCCTCAGCCTCAGCATATAATTCATCTATTGACAGTTGAAGCAATTAAAACGTGCAGACATCTTACAGCACTCTCGAATGCTATCATCTATCTTTCCAGCCGCAGCATAACCTCAAAAATTGTTTATTTTGCATTAAATTTATACAAAAAAGGAACGCAGACTTTCTACAGTCACGACGTCACCACACCATACCCCATACCCCACACTCCACACCCCACATCTTCATCTTCTTTATTCCCTTTCATCTCCATCGTAAAATACTGAACTGAACCAAAGCATTGTTAATCGCATTTGGGTTTAAATTTCACGTAGTCAACTTGAAAATTGGTCTTACATACATGACAAAAAATGAAAATGAAAATGAAAATGAATAAATGAGAAATATGAAAGCACATTACTAAAGTGTTACTAAAAACGTTAACAAAATTTGATTATCAAATGATTAAGTTGTCCTGCCTGTCGCATTAAAAAAAAAAAGAAGGGTATATTTAGGATTTAGGAAATGTGTGTAACAGGCAGAAAGAGACGTGACAGTCCCGAAAAAGTCAATTGGTTTATAACAGCTACAGACACGATTCCAGAGGATAATTGAATCTAAAGCCCATAAGAAGGCAAGGCATAAACCCCACAAATTATATATGTTCTTGATCAGCATCAAAGGCAAATTCCAAAGCTCAATGTACATTTGTCTCAATAAAATATAAATACTTCCTATAGTCATAGATTCGAGAGCAGCCAATTTGCACTTCTATATCGTATAACAATCTGCCGAAAATAAAGTTTTTGTATGAATAATTTGTTTGTAATTGTTAGACTGAAAAATTACAGAATACGAAAATAGCTTTGATTTCTTGTTTAAATCAAAGTTCCCAAATACTAAACCATGATTTGATTTATTAGGAATACTACGCGCGCTTCCTTTTATAAATATAACATTCATATACTGATTTCCAAAGCATACTGTAATTTGTAACAATTACGACAACAACAACAAGAAAAACACCAGACATATATATCTCTTGCTTCATTCATGAGTTATTCATTTTGCCCACAAATAGTGCTTGAATTCCCCATAGTGCAGAATGAGCATAGTAAAAGCAAGTACATAAATTCATTCATTCATTCATATACGAGTAATACATGAAGAGACAGAAAGAGAAAGAGAAATAGAAAAAGAAAAAGAAAAAGAACGTGTGGCACCACGCCTGAAAGAGCAGAGGTCAAAATACTAGATTAATAAATCAATGCAAAGTCTGGAAGACAAAAAGTCATCGAGGGGACCAACAACAGTCGTGCCCACTTTGCGGGAATACATTTATTATGCGAATATATGTATAGGGCATCATTTCACGCCTAACAATATGCAATAAAATATGATTTCGGTGTTTTGTTTATCTTACTGTATAAATGTTTTTTTTTTCTGTATATATGTCTCTGTGTGTGTGTGTGTGTATCATATCCTATGGGTACTGAGTAAAACAGCGGAAAAAAAAAACACAAAAGCGAAAAAAAGGGTCAACAAAATAAAACGTACGCTGATATTCATTATGAGGCGGCACATAGTTGTTGTTGTTGCTGTTGTTGTTGCTGTTGATGTTGCTTTTGCTGTTTTTACATTTGCTTTTGCTGCTGTCCTTTTCGGCTGTTTAGCCCTAATGAACCCCCTTAACGTTCTCTAATTAATTAATTGATTGTAATTAATTATTTAACTCAATGTTATTCGTTGTCGTCTTTTTCATTTTTTTTTTCTTCTCTTTTTTTCTTCTTTTGACGTTGTTGTCTTAGCGCGTGTATGTGTGGGCGTGTGGGCGTGTGGCAAAGACAAGATATTACACACATACAATATGCATGTTTAACAAAACGAAACATATAACAATAATAACACTAACAATAAAAAGAACAACAAAAAGTAAATATAAAGAAGCTACAACTGACAAATCTTCATTGCAAGCTTATGACATTGACATTACACAGAATTTAATTGCAATCAAACATATTTCCCATAAAGCTCAGCCTCTGCTATTTTAAAATGTATTATTAAATTTTATAATGTTTAACTTGCGATTGTTAAATGAAAGTTTAAAATTCGAGAGGGAATAAAAAAGTGTGAATCCAACTCAACTCAAGCAAGAACAAAGCCAATCAAATGATGATAAGATGTAAGACGTACAACAAGCAACAATATTACTTTGGCCATTAGAATGTTGCGTGTCGTGTTGACTGAACAGTGAGAATAGAGGTATGGGGCAAACAAAATGCTTGATGTCCTGGGCTAGCAACTGATTAATAGCCGTAGAAGTGTAGGAGTAGCAGGAGTAGAGCCAAAAGAATCCGTTTTGGGAATGAGGTTTGCCAGCTGAACGATGTTTGACCAAAAACGATGAAAGAGCAAGTGAAAGCAAGGCAGATTCCATATATATATATATATATATATATATATATTTATATATAGAAAGAGAGAGCGAGAGAGTGAGAAAGAGAAAGAAAAAGAGAAAAGGACAAGAAATGATTGGTTAGCCGCATATATTTGGTCCACTCGGCGTATGCGTAATGTGAGCTGCAATACTTGGCAATTGGTTTTGCTTTTGCTTTTGGTTTTGGTTTTTTGTTCAGTCTTTCGCTTCGTTTGCCCTTCGTTTGAGTTGATTTATCTAACAGCTCTCTCTCTCTCATACAGCATTTCCTGTGTGTATCCTGGCGACAAATTGGCAAATGAAACTGTGAGGCTTTTCCTTTGCCACAATTACTTTGATTGCATGAGTGCGTGTCTTTCTCTCTGTCTGTCTTTGTTTCATTCTTTTTTTTCTACTCCATAAGTATCACTCTCTCTCTCTCTCTCTCTCTCTCTCTCTTACTTTCTGAATTCCATCATATGCCTTGAGGTAACCACAAGAATTCCAAACATTTCAAATAATTGAAGCAGAAGGCGTCACAAGGGTCACAACACGTGCCATGCCTGTTGCTAGCAATTAAACAGACAGCTGTCATTTAGCCTGGCACTTTAATGATGAATCAATGCATTCAACAATTGTGAATGCAATATGTAAATGTAGGCAAAATCAACCTAGTCTCTTTATGCCTCTTACCTTATGCTTATTGCCTCAAACTCTTGAAACATATCCTGATTACAACATCAATAATTGACAGTTAATATTTTACAACTGCTGCTGCAGGAACGGGAAACATGAAGGAAATGAGAAATGATGAGAATAATAATATATGCTTACATTCTTGAATATAAATTTATTTATACATATAAAATATATTTTAATGTTACTTAAGAAATATACATAATAATATTCTAAAGATTTTTATAAAATTAAACAATTTGAATTTATTATAAAATTTTCATTCTTCGTCTTTAAATTTCTACTGTGAATTGATTATCGTTAACTTTATAAGTTAACTTTCTGTAAGTTGCATGTGCAAGTTTAACAATTTATAGTATATGTTCGTTTCACATGTCGTATACGCAATGCTTCAATAGTTCTACAGTTTATTAAAAAAAAAAAAAAAAAACAAATCATGAATTAACCTTGTGCAAGATTTCATTGCCAGCATAGCCATCAAAATGGCCCACACATTGCTGGTATACAGTGATGCAGTGGAAACAGGAGGCAGAGCCGCAAAGCCGCAGAGTGGGCAGGGCCTAGGACAGCAGTAGCAAAGGGCTGCAGTAGCGGTTAGGGTTTAAATAGAAATGCGCTGAGAACAGTGCTTAATTAAAAATTGTAAGTGGCAGTAAATTAATTATAACCGCGGCCCGCAAAGTGTTTGCAATACAGCAGCAGTAGCAGTAGCAGTAGCAGCCGTAGCAGTAGCAGCCGCAGCAACAGCAGCAGCAGTAACAGCAACAGGACGAGCACCAACTTCACATGTGGGCGGTAGAGAGAAGGCGTGGCGGCAAATACTACAGAAGGGCAGGTGGGTGATGAGGTCGTTTTTCCCTCTGTTAATGGTGTTATGTGGCAGACACAGGCGCACCACTCACACAATCTCTCTTTCATTCTCCTACTCCCACACCCACACCTACACCCATACTCTCCGTCTCTGTCTCTGTCTGTTTTTCGTTTTCGTCTTTTTCAGTTTTAGCTCCATTTACCAGCTGTCAGCATTTTAATTTTTTTTTTTTTTTTTTTTCATCAAAAGCAGCAATTTTAATCAAATTTCCTCTCTTGATTTTATGTGCGCTCACTTATGTATGTATTTGCCTTTCCAATAATGTTGATAGGGAGAGTCAAGAATCAAAAGTTGAAGTGGTAGTGGAAATGAAAATGGCAATGGAAATGGAAGCACAAAAAAATATAAAGGCTTCAAGAGGAATACAGCACAAATCATCAACTACAAATACTTGTATATAAAGAATATATAATACATACATAAATATACATATATACTACTACAGACATATAGTAGATATATATATATATATAAAATAGAAAACATAAAAACACTTGTCTGTTTTCAGAGTTAGCTTTCAATTTTCAATGTAGTTAGTGAGAAATTGCTGTCATCATAGCAACCAAACACTTCAAAGATATTTTCCAAAAACAAAAAAAAAAAAAAAAAACTCAAGTTGAATTAATGCAGACATAGCATCGATAAGATGAATATTACATAGTTATTATTTATATAATATATATATTGATTAATCATTCTAATAATATTTATAAGAAACTTTTACATTCTTTGCTCAGAGTTCAGTTTGCATACATAACATATGTATGTATATATGTATGTACTATATATTCAAATATAATGCTGATAGTGCTTATCGAGTGAAAGTTTCTGTCTCGGGACACACTTTCCGCACGACGTGTGATGCCCTGTAGAAAATTGCCATAGAAATTCTATTCGATACGCATGGCTGACAAATTGAAGCTCAGTCAAGTTTTTGTCCCGGCGGCCACAGATCGACAGCTCAGCTGTCGCATCTCACACACACCTGTATATCTATTTGTCTGTCTGCATGTGTATGTGTCTGCATGTGTGTGTGTGTGAGACAGAGAGAGATAGATAGAGAGAGAAAGATAGAGACCAAAGGCAAAAACATATATACATACATTTCCTGTTCTTGTTCTTTTTCTCTTGTTGTTGGTTTTCGTTATTTTCTTTTTCTTTTTTTTTTGTTGTTGTAGTTGTTTAATTCGGTCAGTGAAGCGTGCGGCCGATTGAAAATTTAATTTCCCGCCCATGGCATGAAAAGCGAGACACATTCACACACACACACACACACACACACAAAAGAGAAAGAGAGAGAGAGAGACATACATACATTTGCAAGTTGGTCCGGCTATGGCAGTGAATCGGTAGTGCCTACTTCCCCTTACTTGTGGCTCCATGGCCCCATGTTCCGCTGTTCTGTTCGCTCAGTTTCTTTCCACCATTTCAGCGTTTGCTGTTCCGTTTCACTTTTCACTTTTCAATGGATTTTGATTTGGTTTTGCTCGCTTCATCTCTCTTTCTCCTCTTTCTCTCTCGCTCTCTCTCACTCTCTCTGTCTCATAATCTCACTCTCTTGTCTTCTTCTATCTCTTTCTCACACTCACGTTGTCCTCTGTCACACACATTCAGTGTTGCACCATTTTGAGCTAGATCTGTAGTAAAAATAAGCAATATATTAAGTAAAAATAGCTAAAACTTAAAAATAAGCTAAATTTTAATTTTATTTATATTTATATATTTATTATAATATTTATATATTTTATATTTATTTTATATAATTATATTTTATATGTTTACATTTTATTTAAATAATCAATCAGGCAGCGCAATACAATTATTTATAAAAATGAAAAACAGACAGATATTTGTACATGATACGATGCTACGTTGATGAACAAGACTATATGTATATACATCGTTCCATATTAGGTTCCACATTATTTACTATATATTTTTTTTACAATAATTTGTAAGCTTTTTTAATATAAAAAAAAAAAAACAAAAAAAAAAGCTAAAATTTAAAAATTATATACGTTGAAATAAGCTAAACTGTCAACACTGCAAACACTCACTATCCGAACAGTCCGTCTCTTTGGCGTTTCCCAATGTACCTTGTTTATGGCTCTTCATTTGCAATAATCCAAATTCCCATGGCAACCAGTCGACTTCCCAGCTGTATTTCCTGTTTCAATTTGCTGATTTATTTATTTGCCACTGCCGACAACAGCAACAGCAACAGCAGGAACAACAGCAACAACAGCAACAGCAACAACAAAACATCAGTTACAAAAACTACGGCAACAAAAACAATTTGTACTACAGCAACAACAACAAGAACAACAACAACAACAACAGCAACCATAACTAAAGTCTGCAAAGTCTCTCGATTTTTTTCTGCCCCATAATATTAATTTATCTGCAAATGTAGCATTAGTGCTGGTATCGTTATCTATATCTGAATCGAATTCTCAATGCTGTATTTATTCTTCCTCTTCATCTTCTTCTTACTGTATTTAATTTATTTTTTTTTGCTGTTTCTTATGTTTTTTTTTTTAGGTCTTTCCAATCGGCCCTTAGGACCACCACATCGCAAGAGCAGTCTACCAAAGCATCAGGAGGTGAAGCGTCGCTTCCTGGAAATTTGTGATACCAATTTTTCAGATGAGGTTAAGGCAGCGTTGCGTTTGCCAGCCTTCGATTCATATGAATGGGGCGATGCAGATGTTATACACCTAATGCAGACAATGTTCCTCGAATTGGGGTTTGTTGAGAAGTTTAGCATACCCGTCGATACGCTGCGCGAGTGGCTCTACGAGGTCTATAAGCACTATAATGAAGTGCCATTTCACAATTTCCGCCATTGCTTCTGTGTTGCCCAAATGGTAAGTATTATATTCTTCATTAACCTTTCAGAGGGTATATTTCTTTTGATAATAATAGACTCCTATCAACTATCACTATGAAATTTGGTAGGCATAAGTATTTCCTATGTCCATAAGCTATATATAAACGTTCGGATCGGAACAATAAATAACAGAGCTTTCGTAAAATCGAGCAATCTTAAATTAGTTTTTTTTTGCATTTGTTAAAGTTATAGGATTTTAGTTTAGTGAAGACATATATGTATCATATATATCATATATGTAGCTGACATAGGAACAGTCAGGCAAAAATTTAGTTTATGTATAAAAAAATGTATTTCCAAGACTGCAAGGATATGATATATTGTTTCTTGTTGAATGTTAGACTCGCCAGTTAATACTTACCATATTCAGTTGTATAATAAAAACAAAGAAAAAAAAGAAAATATCGGGTATATTAATTTAGCGTGCAAACAACTAGAGCTTCCTGTTGTTAGTTTCAGTATGTAGCCGAGTTCAACGAGCTAGCGATGAATACTATTTACACGCTATTCGTATACCCTACAGTGGGTTGTATACAATTTAATGCGGTTGAAATCAGCATGACTATTTTGATAATGCTGGCATGGTATTTCACGCCCCTTTATTGAGTCGTAAGAACTTTTATATACATATATATATATATATATATATATACATATAGAAATACAATCAACAGTTTTTGTAGTCAAATGAGCGACTTATCGTTGCCTCTTCTTTTCATTACTAAAGTGCAGTTTGCCAGTTTACGCCAGTTTGCCAGTTTGCCGATTGCAGTTGCAGTTGATTTCCTTGGGGTGTTTACACTGCAAAACTTTACCAGTTATGAAAAGGAAATGGTACTAGTGATGACATGGTAGTGCTGACTGCTTGACTGTCTGCATATCTGGTTGTCTGACTGTCTGATTGTCTCACTGTCCGACTGTCTGACTGTTTGGTTGTCTGCCGGCCTTGTTGTCGTTTGGCAAGAGTTCTGGTGCACTCACTCGAACGATTTTTCCTGTTTGTTGACAATGAATTTAGATAAACTTGCGTAACTCAAAATGCAAACTGTATTTGTATTTGCATAAATTTATAGTACTTCCTTAGCGTTAAACGCACAATCACACCAAGAACAGATCTAGCCTCAGCTTGTACCCATATTCATACCCGTAACCGTTTCATGGATTGGCAAAGTGATGTCCCTGCCCCTACCCGTTAGCATTATCCGTGTCTATCCCTTATTTTTCACATTAACGGCAAGTCCCACCAGGGCACCCCCACAGGTTTTTGTATTCACACTACCCTGCATCGTGCTAAAGGAAACGCAGAGGCAACAACGACAAAAACGACTAAAGTTGTGCAGCAACTTTTACGGTCTCCATCCCCTATAGACCCCACACGCCGACTCAGACCCAGAACCAGACCCAGACCCAGACCCAGACCCAAACCCACAGTCAAGACCCATACCCATACCGCAACGCCCCGCTGGACATCACATCGTTTGTTCTCTTTACCCGCCATTCCTCCTATGCTGCAACTTTGGTGCGCAGCAAAGCGCAAAGCAAACTTTACGCTGCTTTTGTATATCAAAAAGCTTAAATTGAACGCTGTTGAAATTCCTTAAGGCTCCCAACCGGCCAAGTCATTATACCCAGTACCCGTAGGGTAAAAAGGTATATTGACATTGTCACACCAAGACAATTGTAGTAGCATAATATAAAATATGCAAAATTATAACACAATACAATCAAGTTGATAAGTTCATTACGTTTTGTATGCAAGTTTTTTTTATTAAAATTAATCTTAATCTGAAAGTTTTTATTATATTGAATATAATATGAAAATAATATGAAAAAAAAAAATATGAAATGAATAAAATATGATGAGGGATATATAAATATATATGTTAGTAGAGACTGTAAAATTCTTTTAGTTTCAAAATTAAATTTGAGATTGAATTAAAATTAAAAAATTAACAAATTAATTTTGATTTAAAAATGATTAAAATAATTAAAATTGATATTGAAAATATAAAATAAAATATGATTAGGGATATATGAATGTACCATATATGTCAGTAGAGACTGTAAAATTCATTTAGTTTAAAAATTAAATTTGAGAGATTAAATTAAAATTAATAAATTAATTTTGATTTAATATTATTAAAATAATTTTTAATTTAAAATTTATTAAATTATTATTATTAAAATAATTTTGAAATTTTTCAGATGTACGCGATTACACGTCAAGCTAATTTACTGAATCGTTTAGGCGATCTAGAATGTCTTATATTACTTGTGTCCTGCATTTGTCACGACCTTGATCATCCAGGCTATAACAATATCTATCAGATCAATGCACGAACCGAATTGGCATTAAGGTAAGACATACATATATTGGCTATATAGTTATATCTAGATTGTAAATTATATCCATATATAACACTTGAATTCAGATATAATGACATCTCGCCATTGGAGAATCATCATTGCTCGATTGCATTCCGCCTACTGGAGCATCCAGAGTGCAATATCTTCAAAAACTTTAGCCGGGACACATTCAAGTGAGTTATACGAGAACACATAATGTTAAAGCATATAAAATTTGTACATATGTAGTTAATGCTACTTCGTATATCCGTAGTCTACTTAGAACATAGTAGTAGGTCTCTATGGGTCACACTGGGTCACAATGGATCTGAGTAGGTCACAGTTGGTCACAGTGGATCAGAGTGGGTCAGTGTGGGCCATTGGGATCGAATCAGGGGTTGTTTCATTTAATTGCCAACTTTGAAGGGAATACTATTCGAATTTTATGCTCAACACGTACAAAATGATGTTGCATTAAACGTCGACTCAATGCCAGGTCTAATTAACGGGCAACAGGAAAACAGGCAAACCAGTAACAAGGCAACTAGCCAACAACAAGCGTACAGCTGCAACTGTTGAAACAACGCATGCCACATGCCACATGCCACAAACCTCTTAAATATATCGATTTGGTGTATAAAAACCTTTAAAAAAAAAGGACACCTTGTCCTTGTTTTTATTGCAGCGTACGTTTCTGTGTTTTTTTTTTTTTTTAAGAGAACCCTTTAGTTTCTACGAAATAACAACAAAGAAAAATTTCAATAAGACAACAAAGAAATTAAATAGAAACTTAACCAGCAGAGAGCAGAGCGCCAAAAGTACACTTTAAACTATTTTCTTGAACGTGTCAAAATGCAAGAATGTGAAGAAATATATATGAAATAAAATAATTTAAATTTATAGAAATTGTAGAAAGTTTACAAAAGATTCAAATAAGTTTCTAAACTTAAATTATTGATGATATATATTATATAGTAAACATATATAATATATCAGAAGTACAATGAACATAAAATACACCGCGACGCCTCAAAGCCAACATAATAAATTCTAATAAAAAACCTCAAGGACTCAAGGTACATTAAATAAATGATAATAATTTACGAAACATAAAATCCCCCAAACACCTCAATTAGTTCGTAAACAATTTAATAAAACAATGCGCTAAGACACCTTTTGAAATTGCCGACTATCTGTAAGTTAGACATTCTTATGACTTCATTCATTTATATATATATATAAGTATATATATATATCACGCTTAAGATTAATTCGGTTGATTCGTATACTTTATAAAGCGCAGTTACTTGTATTCATTGCAAGGGAGAAACTTCACAAGCATTAATTAAGTGGATTAGCAGGGAAGGAAAAAAAAAAAATGTTTTTGACTTTGAATTGCGCGCACTTAGGCGATGCGACGTGAAAGCATAAACGGCAAAAGGCAATGTTCAACGTTGAACGTTCAACAGGCAACAGGCTATACAGTCAACAGAAACGAGAAACAGTCAACAGACAACAGACAACTGACTGCGGGGAGGCCATCATCACCATTTGCAACTTCAGAGTCATCATCATTATCATCTTTGTCGATATCATCATCAGTAACTGTAACAGCAACAGAAGAAAGAAAGAAAGAAAAAAAAAACAGCAGCAGCAGCAGCAAGCAAACAATGAGAAAATATGAGCGATTGTAGGAGTAGGAGGTGTGGCAATGACCTAAAAACCAACCACACTTCTGCTCAATGGCTCACGTTGGTCGCCTGCACGTCGTTTTACTGCCAAGTTTGTGTGCATAAACTGCTGAATACTTTTGGGAGTTTTTGATGGCAAAACTTGCCAGAAATGCCACATGCACAATATGCTCGTAAATGCAACAGCAATAGCAACAGTAGCAGTAGCAACAGCAGCAACAGCAATAACAAAAACAAACAGCAGCAATAGCAATAGCAGCAGCAACAGTGGCCGTGGCAGCCAGCAAAAGTGGCAACAACTTTCCAGCGACAGCATACGATATGTTTTGCCTTTTCCTCTGTTTGCTTAAACACACATCATATATAACTATGAGCATATGTCTGTGCCTGTGCCTGTGTATGTGTATGTGTGTGTGTGTGTGTGTATCTATGTGTGTCAGAGTGTCTTAGAGTATGTCAGTATATATATATATATATATATATATATATATATATATACTGTGTGTGTTTGCATTTGCATTTGTGTGTTGACCTCATTGTTTTTACTATTATCCCTATCCCTAAGTAATCAACAGACACAAAGAGAGACTTAAGTTCTCTGTCTTCAGGCTTTCCCCTACACATAAAGATGAAGAATTTTTACACCATACACTCACTCTCTGTTATATGCTATAGTATATGTATTTTATATTTTATGTTCATGCGTTACTTTCATATGAAAATAAACAAACGGATTTACTACACTTAGTTTTAGTATTCTAAAAATTCAGTAAATCCTGGGAACGAACTGTTCATAGTTTTTTCCAAAGAGTTTCCCTGACAAAAATAGCATTTCCACAAACTTATTCGATTATTCATTTTATACATAACTTGGAAAGAAAAAAATATAAAAAATAATAAATGCTGACTAAAATTTTCCATGTCCAAAGTTATATTAAAGAAAAACAAGAAAGCAAAGTTCTCTTTAGATTGCCGAAGATGTTATACCCTTGGAGACTTACATGAAAATTATTTCAAGCGCAAAGCCAATTTTTAACCAATTATTGCTACTCTATATAACTGTATATTTATGTACATATATATTGGTCCGATATAGACTAAATTTTACACACATATATAAAAGTCGTTCAATCAACTCAAATCCAAAATCCAGAAATAACAAGAAAAAAATAAACAAATCTTTTAATAATACTGATTATTTCTACATATATATTTTTCTGAGGTATGACACGCCTCCATATGGGCAAAACATAGACCTACTGTTAATTATCACGAGTAATAGACACTCTATGATATGGGTATAAGAAGAAGAGTAAAGACATCCTAAGTTTCTCCAGTAATTGATGTTGTGCTAATCGTGAAAATTGATACTCGATTCATTGGGATGATGAAAAATATACCAAATTTACAAATAATGGAAAAATTAAAGAAAATATCAGAAATATTCACATAATTTACTAGACAATCTACAATAGTTTCGGATATGGAAACACTAGAAGAGCGACAAACGGAGATTGGCAAATCAAATCGACTGGGTTGGCGTTATTCCAAGACATACTATTACATAAGCTTAATATTCCCTATTTGTTTTTTGTTTTTTTTTTTTTAGCCATTTACAAGGTGAAACGTTGTAATACAGTAGAAACCTTGGAAATCTTGTTTATCTTTATTAAGCAGCCTTTAGCAATAACAACAATATATATTTTTTGTATTTTAATATTTCGAAAATAATAAGTGAGACGCGTTTCCTTCCATCACCAGATGCGACATTTTTCCGGCGGATGCATCAGACTGCCAGCCTTGCATTCGAAGACCTCGGCAAACTCCGGATAGTTGCCTAATACATTGTTGACACGCTCCGAGTGTGAGGCATGCTGTTGCATACCGCTTGAGGGCGACACAGCACGGCCACACCAATTTTGGGCAAATGCCACAAAGAAACTACGCAATGAAGCATTATCAGGATATTGTTCTGTTCTGTTACCCCGATACGCCTCGAAGGCCAAACGTAAGCCTTCAGTATCCGCAATGTTCTCGTTAATGGTCAATGTTGCATTGCTATATCGGGTGCCCAGATAACAACGCGCTCTCATGCCAAAGCGTATAATTGCACGTGCTGGCCATTGGCCGCCAGCAATGCGACCAGCTGCATCATAATTGATGCCATCATAATCAAATCCATGCAACATCTCATGCCCCAACATATACCCCAAGCTACCTAAAAGCCGCGCCTGTGTCAGATTTGTATTGGGGCAGCTTAGATCCAACAGTGGAGCACGCATCAAACCCAATGGCAATGCGATAGCATTAAGCTTCAGCTTGTAGTATACATTAACACTCAACGGTCCTAAAGCTTGTCCATCCCATGAGTTGGCTACCGATGACTTACATGGCAGCTCCAGACACTCCAATGCCTGACGGAACTGTGCCAATGCTTGGGCCTGCGATAAATGTAACAAATTTGAATCATAACCCGTTGCTTGATGTTGCTCTTGTGTCTCCAACTTTTGTTTTCCACTGTCATCTATAAGTGTCTGTGGTGGCAATAGCAATCGCATGGCACGTAACTTTTCCAATGCCAAAGCTTGTGTCTTTGCATCCTGTTCAAAAATATACGTAGTATTTAGTAAATGTTCAAATTGTAATTTCAACGATTCAAACATTTGCTGCAGTTGATGCTGTGCGTTACTTAGAAATGTAGCAGCAGCTGTATTGTTGCCATGTAGTAAACGTAACTGCAATTGTGATAGTTGTTGTGGCAAGAATTGATTCAGCTGCTGCAGACAATGTTCACGTTGTGTTGACAATGGAAAATCTTCATGTTGATGCAACTCAAAATGTGCTGGCAATTGTAACAGCAGCCATGTGGAGAGTATCATAGTATCCGCATTTATTATAACACGTTGCAAACGTTGCAAGTACTTAATATCGGCAACAACTTGCAACCGTGCCGTATACTCAACGCCCAGCAGTGTCTGAAAATAGTCAAGCAGTCGCAGCTGTGGCAATTGCTCGGCTAATTGTGATAATGTTTGCGGTGCATGCAACACTAATTTCTGTGCACTATCCAATGTCTGTGGCGTCAAGTCGCGCAAGTCACGCTCAAATTCAACCAACTTAGCTGCCATTGTAGCAGCACGACGCACACGTAATCCCAACTCAAGCAGCAAATATTTAAGATAACGCTGATAAAGATATTCACTAGTCTCATCGCGGCCAAGCAAATCGAATGTTGGTGCCAGCAAATAGAAAATCGCTTGTTCTCCTGCTTGCCAATTAGCCTGGACAAGCAAACGCCAGAGGCCTTGAGCGCCAAAGCGACGTATAGCTGCATTGGCACGCGACCAATCGAAGTGTGTTGCATTGTTCAAGATTGGCCAATCGGGCAATGTACGCTGCAAGGTATCCATATAGACGTGCAACGATTGTCGACCATTTAGACAGCTTGTATAGAATGACAACAATTGTTCTGAAGTTTGTTCTTGCTGCGGCTGCTGCTGCTGCTGCTGTTGCTGCTGCTGCTGATATTGTCCACTTGCCTCAAAGTGTCGCACAAGTAGCTGCTTGTTGAGTGCCAGCAGCTTGGAGCGCATATCATGGGCGCCGAGTGCACGCTGTCCAAAAGAGGCGTGCCAATTGCCACAGGCATACTCATGGAAATTCTCACACGGCAATTTACTAAAATCCATGTCATCTGCAGCATCACTCACAGACTCCGCACAGCTGTTGTCTGCTACAGATGCTGCTGCTGCTGCTGTTTTTGCAATGCTAGAGATGCCACAAATCGCCAGCAATAGCAAATGTAACTGCATTTGCTGCTGCCATAAGAAATTACGTTGCACGCCACAACACATTGCGATTACTATTTGCTATGCACAGCTTTTAGCTTTCTTCTCCCACGTTGATTATTCAACAACTAAGCCGACAAGCATTTGCTTTTGGCTTTTGGCATTTAATGTTCAACGTTGAACATTGAGTTGTGAGATGTGAGATGTGAGTGTTAAGCGTTGAAACATTGAGTGCTCAGTATTCAGTATTCAATGTTGAGCCTAAGGCCACTAAGCAACTGATAAAGTGAAATCAAATTGTATATGTATATTGATAAGCGCTCTGACCTTGATGTTTATACAATGCCAAACTCACTGACAGCACTGATAATAAAAAAAAAAAAATGTAAACACATTCTCAGCTGACATCGTCTATATATATATGAAGCCTAGCTAATGTAATGAAAAAACAGACATTTCCTAAAGCAGCTGAAATTGAAGCTGTTGAAAAATGTTCAAGTTAAGATTTAATTAGACGCCTGAGCTCAAGTGATTAGTTCATGATAACAGCAGCAACAGTAAGAACAGCAAACAGAGCGGTGAGCAGTGTATAGAGGAAAATGTATATAAAATAAACAAACAGAAAAGTACAAAAGTAATTTGCAATTAAATTGCAAACATTTTTCCTGCAAAAGAGCAAAATGAGCATGAGCATGAGCATGAGCATGAGGACTATAAAAAAAAATTTGATGTGTGAGAGAGAGAGTGAGAGAATTGTTATAGAGCTCATCTTTTGTACGCTGTACGAGTAATCAATTAATTATTACTTATACGCCATGTTAAATCAAATTAGATACACATCTCTTTCTACTATTTACTTATTGATATCTACTTACATTTCTCACTATCAGTAGCGAATGACCGCTGACAATGCTTTAAATCAAACTGAAAATTAAACTAAAATAAAATTAAAAAAAAAAAAACATAAATATAAATATAAATGTGCCTTGAGACACGCTAGCAAAAAAGCTTTAATTCACTTTGATTGCCATTTGAAAGATATATAAATATATGTATTTTGTATATACATATATTTATGTATGTGTGTGTGTCTTTAGGTGTATGCCAACAGAATTATGGTCTAAATAAATATTAAATTACTACAAAAAGATTTTACGCAGTTGCAATGTAAAATTTCTATATTATTATTTCAACATCACGCTAAGAGCAAGAGGAACTTTTGTATATTTACCATATGTGCATATACATATATTATATATATTATACATATGGAAAGATATACTTTGTATTTAGCAAAAATATAAATAATTGCATTTGAACGATCTTAATTACAACTTGCACTATTTTCTTATTTTACCCAGCATCCATAGTGTACAGAAGTTATAATGATACTAGGAAAATGAAGTAAAGCATATAAGTAAGCGTGTTAAATCACATGAATTATATATTAATATATATTCTTGCTCAGTATAAAACAGTTAAAAGTTAATTGGATTACGTTCCGTCTGTCCGTTGGCTATAACTGAATTTCTAAATTTTCATTTCATTTAACATAGAAATTTATACAAATGCAAAGAATGATTTCGGGCATATGACCGCCACGGCTGGCTTGGATGTAGTCAAATCTGGACATCCAATTTTCGATAACTGACATACACTTGAGGGTTAGCTTCACTCCAAATGCGACAGTTTTGTTTGTTGACGTATCCATTCAACCAGAAGTGCGCTTCATCACTAAACAAAATTCGCTTATGAAAATCGGGAACAATGACAATCTCGTTTTGGGCCCATTCGACGAATCTTCAATGGACGTAGTGCGCGATATGTATTTCGCACAGAACCATTATTTTCGAAATAAAGTTGCACTATTTGCAAGCGTTGTTCAGGCATGAGTCCAAATCAAACAGAGAATAAATCACTTGACAGCTGTTAAATCGGTCGCAAACTTAATGTTATATACCTCTAAAAAAAACATCCTTTATATTCCTAAGCAGCAAAAATAGCATAGAAATTTATAGGCCAAACTAATGTTAGAATTTTAAAGTTAGCTGAATAAAACAATTACCAAAGATATTTTTTTATATTTCTATAAATCAAATCAAATCAAATATATATATATATACGAGTATATATATATTGAACAACTAACTAATTACAAATTAAATTTTTGGTATAAATAAATTTTTTGATTTAATTTAAGGACAAACAGATTCTTATCAGATTTTTAGTTCGTAAGCATTTTGTGAAATATTCAAGAAACATTTTGGTATGAGCAACTCAACTCTTTGTTCAAGCTTGCAAGAGACTATAAAATTATTTAAATCGATAATGCGATTGGTCATCTACATACATCGCATACTATATACATACATATGTATGTATGTATGTATGTATGTGCAGGATACATGATTATACACTCTTGATGGCATCCCCCGCATATCTTGAGCCTCCGCCTACATGAGGCCACATTCACAATCAGTACGTATTGCATTGTAGTAGTAGTAGAAATATTCATAATGCGCTTACAATGACTGTCAAAGGACATGTAGAGATTAAAGTTTCCTTTGTTCTTTGAATAGAACATTGCAAAATGTTGTAACTGTTGCATTGTTGCAGTCTTGCCATTGTTTCACTCTGGCATGCTTCTATGTACTCTCGCATGTAAGATTATTTTCAATAGAAATTGGACAGAAATTGGCAGATTAGCAATGAAATTTTGGTAGGTATAGCATTGATTACAATTAGCTTAGTAACTGTAACTGTAACAGTAGCTGTAACAGTAGCTGTAACTGTACGAGCCATGAATATACAAATATTTTCACATGTTGAAAAATCATTTAAATTGTGCACGTACTCCTACATCTCTTTGAGTTTTGAGCTTTAACTTATTGCTGCTGATACTGCTGCTGCTGCTGCTGCTACTTTTGCTTTTACTTTCTGATACTGCTTCCTATTATTGGCAATACTCGAGAAATTTTGCTCTGTTCGTTATTATGGACACACGCGCCAAGCAGATTACAAAGTACATTTTTATACTCGGTGCCCTTTGGGAACCAAGAGTATATTGGGTTAGTGACAAGAGCAAATGTATGTAACATCCATAAGGAGGCGTGGCCGACCCCATAAAGTATATATATTCTGACTCAGGATCAACAGCCGAGTCGATTGGAGCATGTCCGTCTGTCCGTCTGTCCGTCTGTCCGTCTGTACGTCCGTATGAACACACAGATCTCGGAGACTATAAGAGATAGAGACTTAATTTTTTTTGCATAGTGTTTGTAGTGTTTGCAGGCAGATCAAGTTTATTTTGGATTTTTGCCACGCCCCCCTCCGCCTCCACAAATCGATGAAAACCATTTTGAACACACCACTTCACCCACACCCAGCCAAGCTACAGAACTGAATTTTGGTACAAAGTTAGAATATGTTTATCTGGACGTTGTGTACAAATTTGGTACAGATCGGATAATAAACATGGAAGTTATACACATTTCAAATTTCAAAAGTTGCTGTTCTCACCCCATAAGACGGCAACATTTTTTCAGTGTTTCTCACACTTGTGAAGAGCGTGGCTCAGTGGTTAGAGGGTTGAACTCGCGTGCATGAGGTCCGCGGTTCGATTCCCGAGACGATTTTTTTTTTTTAAATTTTTTTTTATATTAACTTAAAATTGGCGAGTGCGCAGCACGAGCAAAATAAATATATAATATAACTTTGGGCACCGAGTATTGATATAGTCGAGCACACTCGACTATAACTTTCTTACTTGTTTTTTTTAATTTTTTTTTTTAAAATTTTTTTTTTTATATTAACTTAAAATTGGCGAGTGCGCAGCACGAGCAAAATAAATATATAATATAACTTTGGGCACCGAGTATTATATAGTCGAGCACACTCGACTATAACTTTCTTACTTGTTTTTTTTTGTAATTTTGAAAAAATTTTTTTCTCTTTTTTTTTTGCTTTTTTACGGAATTTGATTAACGAGCCAACGACACATTCTGTAGAGATTATTTTTTATTAAAGTTTATCTTATTCTATCTAATCTTGACTCTTGGCTCTCAAGTCTTGACTCTCAACTCAACTCAAGTCTTGTCTCCGGCTCTGTTAGCTGTGATTGTGCGTCAAGTTTCCTAAGGCCAACGTAATTATCTTGAAGAGAGAGAGAGAAAAAATATAGAGAAAGAGAAAACTCAATTCCTTGGTATGTCGAATGCATAAAATGACTTTTTGCTCTATTTTCTCACTATAAACATCTCTTTCTCTGTCACTATATTCTTCACTTTCGCTCTATATATATATATATATATATGTGTGTGTGTGTGTGTGTGTGTGTGTATGTATGTGTGCAACAAAGCTGTTTACTGCTGACTGCTGTCTCTGCAATGTCAATGCTAGTTGACACGACAAATTCAATTTTCTGCTAGTATATGACGCGACTTTCTCATATTTTAAATAAAAATAAATAAAATAAAATGCAATTTAATATTTATGTACGTCCCGCATACTTAGTGTCTCTCTCTCTCTCTCTCTCTATATATATATATATATAGCTTAACATAAGTTATAACTGTTTGTATTGGAATACTATATCATATAGCTGTCATAGGAACAATCGGTCGAAAATTGAGTTTTTGTATGAAACGTTTTCTTCCAAGTCTACAAGGGTATGACATCTTCTGTATGTCGAAGATAACTTTACTTTCCCTGATCCTTGGAAACCTTGATTCTTTGTCCAGCTGCCGTTTTTTGTCTTTTCCATATATATATATATATATATATATATATATATATATATTCAATATATATTATATATACTTGTATTAACTATAAATTGAGCAATACTATTTCCTGTAAAATTTATTGTTATCCAAATTTCAATTCCAGCACCATACGCGAAGGCATCATCCGTTGCATTCTGGCCACCGATATGGCCCGCCACAATGAGATCCTAACTCAGTTTATAGAGATAACGCCAATTTTTGACTATAACAATCGTGCTCATATTAATCTGGTAAGTAGTACATGTGAAGGAAAGAGATGCGAATAGCACTTAAAAGAGAGAGAGAGAGAGAGAGAGAGATAGAGAGAGAGATAGAAATGTAAATGTTATTTCATATGCTTGGGTAGCTATGCATGATACTCATCAAGGTGGCGGACATTTCAAACGAGGCACGCCCCATGGATGTGGCTGAGCCTTGGCTGGATCGATTATTGCAGGAATTCTTTGCACAAAGCGCAGCTGAGAAATCCGAAGGATTACCAGTTACGCCTTTTATGGATCCCGATAAAGTAAGCAAGCCAGGATCACAGGTGCGTTTCATTGGATTGGTACTCTTGCCATTATTCGAGGCACTGGGTGAACTTGTGCCGGAGCTAACCGAGCTTATTATTATACCCGTGCGCATTGCACTGGAATACTACAGGTATGCGAAGTGTAGCCCAAAACTAATGTGTGAAAATGTTTTGCTATGTGATTTTTTTAATTTTTCTTTTTTTTTTTTGATAGACGCTTGAACGATGCACAAACAAAGACACGAAAATCTGTTGCCGATAGCAACACATCAGCCACATCGGATAGTAATAGTGGCAATATGGATAACATTGATGCCGAATCAGGCAATACATGTTCAAAATTAATGACAGATAAAACTGGACAATCGCAGAATCAAACTGCAGTAGATCAAACAATTGGCACTGGTGGCACAACAACAGCAACAGCTGTTAATACTAATGTTGCCAATAGTTCACCACAAATGCCACGTTCCGGATCGGGTATTAGTGTTAAGTCGCGCCGTAGCATACCATCCCAAAAGTCAGCATCACGTACCTCGGTCGATGAACCAGGTGGCATGGCAGCCGAATTGCATGATTTGCCCGAGGGCAGTGAAAGCGGAGATTCTGAAACGGCCACGGAGGTAGATGTAAGTTTCTATTATTCTTATTACTATTATTATTATTATTATTATTATTATTATTATTATTATAATTTTCATTTTTATTAATTTTAATATTATTTTTCTTGTTAAATTGAAATGATCAAATTTCGCAATTGCGAATTGTCTTGTATTCCAATTATCAATTATTTAGGTTGCCGAGAAGACATCAAAATTTAAAGTTGATACCGAAGGCTGCAGCAATCGCAGCAAATCATCACATTCAACATCACGAAAATCGTCACGCGAAAAGCGACCATCAATGATTGGCGAATTGTGCAGCAGCGGTGGTGGTCAACGTATGCGCAACTCTTATGGCAATATACATGGCCATCATGCCAATCGCTGTCACTTTGGCAGCAATCGTGCTGTTAGTCTCGATCAATATCATACAAATAATCGACGTCTTTCCGATGGCTTGCCACAGGTTATATCCGATAGTAATGTCTTTTATGGTCGCCATAATCGCACCAGCATTGAGTCAACAACAGCTGCTGCTGTTGCTGCCATAGCCGTCACACAAGTACGTGCTGGTCATCCGGGCGATGATCTCAATATGAATAGCAATAGTCATGGTCAAGCGCCACCTGTTGTCCAGCAGCCGCATAGTCAAATGCATAGCATATTGCCAGGCAATCAACAGAAGCAGCATCAGTATAAGCAACAGAAACAGCAACAGCAGCAGCAACGTGGAGATACAGATAATTTGTCAAAGGCAACAACAGCAACAGCAGCAACTGCAATAGCAACTGTTACTTCTGCTGCTGCCACATCGAATGATAATATTTCGCCAACCGTAACTCCAACGCAGGCAATCGCTGCTAGCAATGGAAGCGCAAGTAATAGCGCCACTGCTGCAATGCCACAGGCCAGCGGCAGCAGCAGCAGCAGCTCATGGAAAACACGTTTACGGCAATTCTCTGATTATTTTAGCTTCAGCTTTGACAAGGGCAACAAACGTTTTGGCAGCACACGCAGCAGTCCCTGTGGCAGCAATCGTGGCAACAATAATTCAACAACAATTGCTGCAAATGCTGCAGGTGCTGGTGGTGGTGGTAGTGGTACTGCTGCTGCAGCCACTGAGAGCGGCAAGTCGTCACAGCAGGTAGATACCTGTTGCAATATTTCGAATAGTTTTCCATCGCCAGGCGTACAAAAACGCGGCTCAACATCTGCAATTGGTGGCATGACCCGGCATCGGGCATATAGTTTAGATGTACCATGCAGTCGTCATGCTGCCACACGCTACTCATCCGGTGGCAGCAGCAGTTGCAAATCATCACGTCACGATGATCAGAACAATAGTAACATGAGCAACATAACCACAGATAACAGAAACAATACCAATAACAGCAACAATACGTTACACAGCAGCAGCGGAATTATTGGCGAATTATCCGGCATTCGGATACGCATCGGTAGTACCGGCGATGGGAGTATTCCAGCTAGTGCTGCTGGTGCTGGTACTGGAACAGAAAAAGGAACCAACGCTGGTGTGGCTGGCACTGAGACGCCAATGTTGATGCCGCCAAGCTCAAGCGGTGAACTTGGCATGGCCAGTGTCTCCTCATCGGAGGCTGTGCCAAAAATTTGACAACAGGGGAGCTCCGATACGACAAATACCAATAATTCATTATGTAATCAGGCAATGTTTTTAAGTTCACGCGATGATGAGGCTATTATCAATGATAGCGATGATGTTGATGGTGTCAGCGATGTGGATGCACTGCAACAGGATAGCTCCAGCTGTGAAGTATCATCTATGTCGATTACAGTCTGGTCGGCAATTTGTCAGCGTCTCAATTCACTCGTCTGTCATTGCTGTGAACGTAAATTACCTGAACCAGAGAATGTCTAAGTGAATTGCTGATAAATAGGATCAATCAATTAATCAATCAGTCAATCAATCAATCAATCAACCAATCAACCAATCAACCATTCAACCAATCAGCCAATCAACTATAACAACAGCCAATCAATCTGATTAAGAATCAATCAGTCAATCAATCAACTAATCAATCAATCAATCAGTTAGTACTATCTGTTCAACATTGTCATTGCCAAGGCAAAAAAACAAAAAAAAAAAACAAAAAGAACATGAAAGCAAAGTTTTCCTTTTTTTTAGCACGCTAAAAATTTCATACACTGTCAAAAATTTTAACGAATAGATTTTCAAAACAATTTAACAAAATTCATAAATTTCGATATATGTACATCTAAATCAGACAACTATATAATATAGCCACCATAGGCACTTACTATTAATTTTTATGTTAAACTGTTCGTTAAAG
Source organism: Zaprionus obscuricornis (assembly GCA_037044475.1). Taxonomy (NCBI): domain Eukaryota; kingdom Metazoa; phylum Arthropoda; class Insecta; order Diptera; family Drosophilidae; genus Zaprionus; species Zaprionus obscuricornis. The sequence continues at coordinate 10,836 of JBAMBR010002405.1, read as the reverse complement.
CTTGGTAAGTGTATAAAAAAGAAAAACTTCGATGTGTTGAAAATAAAGTTTGCTTTCATGTTTTCAACTATGAAATGACTTATACGCATACATACATACATACATACATACATACATACTTGCATTTATACATACATATATGTTATCATACATACATACAGACATACATATAAACATGCCTACAGATACACACACACATACATACATGCTTACATATATGAGATATACAATTATTTTTTTATTCTTACGAACATATACATATATATATATATATAAATATGCTATAAAAAATGCTATAAATATTATATTATATTCTAATCTAAAAATTATTTTTATTATTATTTTTTTTTTATTATTATTTTATCTCATTTTATATTGTGGTTTTTTTCGGCATTTTTATTTGTTAAAGACTTTTCAAGGTTCGGTTCAATCATGCGGCAGTGAGCAACAGCTGTGGCAAACCAACAAGCAGTTTGCAGTCCGCAATTGGATTAATATCCAATTCGACTGATTGGCCTCAGGATGCGTTTTCAGCCTGATGTCGATGCTAAAGCTGTTGCTGTTGCTGCTTCTGCTTCTGCTGTTGTAGTTGTTGCCGTTGTTGTTGTCGTTGCTAATGCTCATGATGCTGCTGTTGCTGTTGCTGTTGCTATTGCTATTGCTGCTGCTGGTGCCTGTTGAAGACGACTTGTCTGGCCAGCGGCTGACATGAACATGCCGCTCATTAGAGGTTGCATGCGTATACGTACAACCGTTGCAGATTGCAGGTTGCACGATGCACGCGTTCGCGTTCGCGTTTAATTACGCAAAACAAATTTTTGCATTTTGCATTTTGCGATGCATATGTCATCTACCATCCTCTCTCTATCACTCTCTATATTTGCGAGGCAAAACATGGCTACACACACACACACACACACACACAAGGGAGACATTGACCGTCGAGCATGTATGCCTAATTCCATTTGCTTGTAGGCGGTTTTCAGCGAGTTTTTGGACTGAGCAAAAAGTTGACGCGCATCGCTAGCAAATCGCAAAACGCATACACACACACACACACACACACACACAACTGATGGGAAAACTGCACTAACCTGTAGCCACCTGTAGTTGCAAGTTCAGTTACAGTCACTGCGTTCGCATGTCATATGCCGCATTATTGAATGTCATCCCCATAGTCCACATGACGATGACGATGACGATGACGATGAATTTGAATCTGCAGTTTCATTTCGGACTTTTGCATATTTCTGCTATATTCTACCATTGCTGCATGTGGCTGACAATTAAGCACCCTCAAATGACTCACAAATCGAATTACAACCGAAAGTCAGTTAGCAAAAGCGGCAACCAGCAACAACCAGCAGCAACCCAGTAGCAATATCTGACTCACCGTTGCCTTTGGCATTCCGCAGTACGCAAAATTTTCAGAAATCCCCAAGTTCTGTATACCGTAGGATACGCTGTCCACTGACTACCTCACCTATGTGCCTATGGGCTCAATGTTGCATTCCAATTATATAAATTTGCAAGTTTGCATTAATATACATACATATGTACTATATATACGTAAGGTTCCTGAATTTAGGATATTTTTTTTTTTTTGGTTACTATTGCGTATGTAACTGCATTTGTTTTCGCTTATTTACATTTTAATTTTTTGTATCCTAGAATTTTGCAAGTTATTCGCTGAATTAAATTAATTAAATTTAAATTTAGTTTATTTCTGTTATCGTGGTATATATATATATATATTTTATATATATAAATATTTCAGTCAAAATTTATTCTTATTATTCAACATTATTATCAAATATTTAAAAAAAAATTGTTGCTTTTAATGATTTTAATGACATTTTTATAAAACATTTCCACCCGAAAACTGTAGCTGCAACGTGATGCAACATTTGCATTAATTTAACACTTACGAATTCAAATTCACATTTACATTCAGATTCAAATTCAAATTCACATTCAAATTCAAATTCAAATTCAAATTGCAGCAAATCTTATACCGTACATTAACTGGTTTTATATAAAATGATGACATTGAATGGCACAGACATACAATATACATGAACACATACTTGCGCACATACACATACACACGCACACATACACACGCACATATAAAGAGAGAAAGAGACGCCGCAAGCACTGTATTTTTCGACAAGTGGCAATGAAGAAGCGTGCTTTTTTTTTTCTTGAGCTCAGACAAAGGCGAAAAAAAAACCTTACATAGATTTGAAAAATAAAAAGAAAAACTTAACTGACATGTGCGACTCAAAAGAGTAACTTAACCCATATTTGTATTATGTATGCATACATACATACATACATATGTATGTATTACATATATACGACATGTAAACGTCATGTAAAAATATAAAAAAAAAACATTGCATAATTTGTAGCGCCTGGCGACAGAATGTGCTATGATGACGCCAATGAATTATTATTATTCTTATTTTCAAAAGTTAATAAAATTTTTTTTTTATTTTTCTTTTTTATCTTTACATAACACATCAATCAATAATGTTATGAATAAAATTTAACAACTTAACAGAGAACGTTACTGTTAATTATTACTGTTGAGGCAGTGTTAAACACATGTTGTAAAATTCAATTATTGCTTGTAATTTTTGAAACATGAAAAAAAAAGAGATAAGAAGAAAATTAATTTCTTAGAGATATTTTTTTCTCAGAAAATATTTTGCAAAGCAGCAGTCTCTGCAAAGTGGATTGTACAAATTAATTATGTTGTACTGCTAATTAAGAATGAAAAGGTAAACTATTTTCTATGTACATCATTTCTAATCAAAATTAATCCATGGGATATGGACAAGCATAATAAGTCCAGCTGTGTCTATAAATGAATGAAACTGATTAAATATTGTATATTATTTAACTTTCTTTTAGATTTATAATTATAAAAATAATAATTAAAAAAAATAATATTAATATTAATAATAATAATGTAAAACTATTTTCGGTACGCCGAACATCTTATTCCCTTGCAAGCGTAAGCAAAATGTGTTTTTATTTTTTTTTTATTTTAATTAAATTTATTATTAATTTTTGATGATTGTTTATATGCTGACTGAGTAGTCTGATTTAATTACTAAAATTATTTCTTGCATATTTTTTAATCAAATTGATTAACAAACAATTTATTAGCAATCATTTCTAGGGCAGCTATATAATATTGCAATTCCTGATCCAATTTATTTCGACTTATGTAAAACTGAAAATAATAAGATAAGTTTCATGAACATAGACATTAAAGTGAGAAATACTGATCAATCTACTGATCAGGAATATATATATGTATGTATATTGTCAAACTCCTAGACAAAATTAATATACATTCATATAACCTTGCAAGGGTATAAAAAAAAAACACAGAAACATCAAAGTTATGCTTAATGCTAAACAGAACAAGGAAAAACAGTGGTAAATTTAAAAAAAAAAAAATTGTAAATTTAACTGTCTGGCTAAATGTAAAATTATCCAGAAATATACAAAAAAAAAAATATATATATATGTATAAGCATAAATACCAAAATGATATGATAAAATATTCTATATATAGTACATATATATATATATAAAGATGTTATTGGTGTGGTTTTTTTTTCCTCTATTTAGTTAAGTGTCGTCGTCATTGATGTCGTTGTTATTGTTGTTATTAATAATAATGTTAATAAAAATGGCTAAGCAAACTCTTCTAAACTGTCTAAGTCTCAAAGTCACAATGGGTCTAATTAAGAATATAATATATATATATATATATATATATATATATATATATATATATATATATATTACATACTCGTATATGTTTGTAATCATGGCAAACATATAAATATATTAATAAATTAACACTGGATATAAAATCATCTATATATATATATATATATATATATATACACAAATAAATAAATGGTGTCTACTGCATTTTTTTTTTTTAAGTTAGTAGGCTTTAAGTGGCTAAGTAACCAAAACAAAAAAAATTACAAAGTATAATTAAAAAAAAAAAAAATAAAAAAAATTATAATAATAATAATAATATTAAAGTTAAATTGCATTAACTACGACATCTATACTCATAGTAATGAGCAAACACACACTAGGCTTATACTAACTAAAAACCACTTCTACTACTTGGGATAGATGTATGTGTATGTACACTTGTATTGATGTAATGATGTTTGATTATGCTACGTACGTTGATGATATGTTATGATATGTTATGATATGATATAATGTTTCGTTCTTGCCCATTGCGATTGCCACAACTTCCCTAGTTAAATGAAAAACATAAAGACTAATACTTGAATTTACAACCTTTCCAACTAAAACCAAAAACAAAAAAAAAAAACAAAAAAAAACTATATCTTAAGCTACAAAAAAAAATTTAAATTGAAACAAGAAACAAAGATCTAGGTGTCTTAAAAATAAAAATTCACAGAAAATTAAAAAAATAAATAAATATAAATAATTCCTAAAGAAAAAAAGAAAAAAATTATTTTAAACCTAATTAAATTAGAAAAACCTAATAAAAAAAAAAAAAAAAACATTCAAAAAAAATAATAAAAAAAACTATGAAACACAAAAGAAGTAACATAGAGAAAAAAAAAGGATATAACACTCAATGAATGAATTTCGATGTACAATATAAATATTAGTCAAAACATTTTGTCGGTCAATTAAAAATGTTACAAAAACAAAAAATTGGATATACACACGTTTCCCTCTAACCTCCAAAATGCAGTAAAAAATGTTTGCTAAAAAACAAGTATTACAATTAACAACAAGTTAGAAAGCTACAGTCGAGTTTGCTCGACTGTGTAATACGCGGTACCCGATACCTAGACAAAATGTTCACAGATTGTCCACATTATATGTATACCAAAATTTGAAGCCTCTAGCTCTAGGATAGAGATCCAGTTGATTCAACTGTGTTGATCCTGAGGCGACTACCTGGTGACATCAAGTCATTATACTCTCTGTACTCTACAGGTATCGGGTATATACAGTAAAGCACAGTAAATTACAGTACAGATGTTATATACACATAGATATCGATATATAGATATATAGAAATGCGAGAATGAGTGTCAAGCTAAAGTTATCGGAGGGACAAATATTTGGGTTTTATTCAGTTGAAGGTAGTAGAGCGTAATTAATCGCTAATTGTGTGCAATATTGTGGCTAAGCAGGATTGATAGAGTATATGCTCTATATATACTAGTACTGTATACAGATAATACATATATATATATATATATATTTATATATATATAGACAAGCATGAGCAATTTGGACCAACTTAACTCTCTAAACAAACACAGAAAACAAAATAAAACTAAACTATAACAAAAGAAAAAAAAAAACAGAATTCACACAATATTCATACTACAGTACATATAATAATACTTATGTACATAGCAAATATTAAAACTGATAGATATTTGCACAATGTATGAAAAAAGCAAAACGATAAACACATATAAATATAAATAAAGAAAAATCAATTATGAAAAATATTAAAAAAAAAAAAACAAAAACAAAAACAAAAAAATATAAAATACTTAAAATACCAAAAAGCAAAAGAAAACTCATTTTAATCTTAACTCTGTTAACCACAACTGCCTGTCGACTATCTATGTACAGCACCAATTAATACTGACAGCGCAATTCAATATCGATAGTATACGATAATTTTAATGAATTTGCGCCATTTTGGCATCTACTTCATGAACTTTTCTACAAAATGTATCAATATTATAAATAGACCAGCAGCAAAAGAAACTTCCAAAACGGTTTCCATACCATAACTCTACATCGGGCGATACATTACAGACCGAAAAGTATACCATAGATCGGACAAGCATAGTATACAGGCATAAACACTACTACTTGTAGCATCAATGAACGCAAACCTCAAGGCTTCTCAATAACCACCGATAATGGACCACAGTAGTGCATCAAAGCGCTTCCTAACATCAAAACTAAAAAAAAATAATAAAAATGAAAATGAATGATAATCGATAACAGATCAAGTTATCGATTGTAAAAACCATTGCCTGAGATAGTTTTTGGATTTGTTCCTTCGGGATGCTGAGCTTTGCGCTTTGTTCTCTTCCTATTTCGACTATTCCTATCTTCATGTCACTCTCTCTCTTACATCTATTTCAAAACTTCCCGCACTTGCCAGTTAGGAGCCCTTAGAAAGTCCTTTAAGTATATATGTATATACTCGTATTAAGTGCGTAGACTATATACTAAATATAATATACTATATATACAAACTATACTATATATATATACTATATATATATATACTATATATATATACTATATATATATACTATATACCCTCCTGAACTTTAAAACTAAATGCCTTTATCTCAAATACAAAATGCAAAAGAAGCAAACTTTTATTATACAAACGAGAACAAGATATAAACTGTAATACATTGTAATACAAATCTAGATAATGGGGAATATTGTTATAGAAGCATGCTTCGGCATGCCAATGTTTATATGCTCTCTTGATCATTCAAGGACCACGTACACACACACACACACATATATACACACAGAGAGACACACAGACAGATACCAGGTAAGACGAGTCTATATATATAGTTTGTGAATTTGATAATTATAATGAAATTCTTTACTCGCCAAGTCTTTGAGGTTGAAGATTTGCAGGAACGCTTTCTTCAGCTTTCAGTGTATCAGTGAGAACTCATATTAGCTCAGCTACAACACTACAAAAAGACATTTTATTTATTTTTTTTCTTTTTGACAAAGTATTAACAGTAAAATTCTATATAAATAATACTGTATATTTTTCAAATTTTATGTCAATGTATAAAATCTTAATATACTAGAAAAAAAAATAAATAAACTGACAAAAAAAAAATTATAATTATATATAATAAATTATAAATATATAAATATGTAATAAATGGCAAAATAAAATTATTATTTATAAGCAAACAATATGAAAGGGAACCTAAAAACAAAAAAAAAAAAACAAAAAACAACAACTATGTGAAAAACTAAGATATTAATACAAAAAAAAAAAGAAAAACTTAAAATTATATGGCATATGCAATTATACAATATAAATGTGGCAGCAACTAGCGTGACTTGTAGCCGAACTACCAATAAATCTACTAAAAAAAAAAACACATACATATATTACTGGAGGCCTCTATACAACACACAAAACCATGTACTTTACCATACTGAAAAGTATTATAATACAAAAAAGAAAAAAAAAAAGAAATAAATAAATAAAAAATATATACGCAAGAAATATTGCAACTCTTTGCGTTATTTAAGTGGCAAATACATAAAAATATTTATTATTAGCAGCGGCAAGAATTAGGTGAACAATACTATTTAAATTACCATGCAACTTTTTTTTCCCACAGATTATCATAATTCACGAAATGAAAAAAGGAAGCGAAAGCGAAGAACAAACAAAAAAAAAAAAAACAAAATAATAAATAATAATAAAAAAAACACGAAAAAGTTTTTAAGAAAAGTAAATAATTATAATATTGTACTAGGAAAAGCATTTGGAAACTATTTACAAAAAAAAAAAAAACAAAATGACAAAACTATGAATGTCAAAAACAAGTACAACTTGTTATGATGGAACCCAAAGAAACATTTCAAATGAATAAAAATAAAAATACAAATACAAATACGAATATAAATATATCTTATATATTGAATGCATTCAAAAATAAAAAACTAAAAAATACAAAACCAAAAAAAAAAACAAAATAGAAAACCAGAAACGAAATTAAAATAAACAAGAAAACTAATTTTTCTTCGGTATTCCGAAAACTTTATACCCTTGCAGGTGGTATATAATGGTAGTACTTCGTTTTAAATTAAACTTGGCAATAAAATATTTCAATTTTCGATCGATTGTTCCTATGACAGCTTTTTCATATACATATGTGTCCGATTCGATGCTCATTCAGTTTATGATGGTTAGAAGTATTTATGCCAAGTTCTATTGCGAATATTTTGTGTAGACAAACGAAAAAATCCAGGGACAGACAGATAGCTGCTGTTATTGATATATATATATATATATATATATGTTATTGATATATATATATATCGTTATGCTCGTGAATATACACTTGCAAGGATATAAGCAGAAAATTCTATGTGTGTGTACAATGAATCAAGTTAAATGCATTAACGAAAACAACTAAAGACACAATAAACTTTAAGTAATTGCATATGGTATATGGTATATATTATATAATATATATACATACATACATACATACAACTCTCTATAAACATTAAACTACAAGTAATGAACACACTTACACATATCTAACTAACAATTCACATACTATACACATACACATACACACAGACACAGACACGGAGGGTCAGCTTATTTACATCTCACCCTTTTCCCTTAAGTCAATTTTCCTAGTCCCTGATGCCCATAGGGAATACTAAAAACAAAACCTCATGCCAAGAAAAACAAATATAAACACTAACAAAAAATAAAACACAAAAAACAAAAACAAAAATATATAAAAAAAAAAATAAAAAACCAATTACAATACTTATTTACTTGAGATTCCAAACAAGCAACAGTTAACTCTTTCGCAGTATGATGAAATCAAATCAAACACACTAGAAACAAAGCGAACAAATAACAAAAGAACAAGAAACAATAAAATACTAAACAAAAAAATAAAAATAAAAATAAAAAAAAGAAATAACAATAAGAAAACTTTTCTGAAATGCATTTATAAAAAAAAAAAATAATAATAATAATAATAATAAAAAAAAAAAAATATTCAAATGGAAAATGGAAAATGTATTTAAAATTTAAGTTTCTGTCCAAAAAAATCGAATGGGTTATGAAACATGAACGAGCTGCGAGTGTGAATATGAATGAATAAATTCAAATGCGAATACGAATACGTCTGAGTATACTCAAATTGAATTACTCATTCATTTGCCCCTTTGCGATTTGCAATTAACGATTATGTTCTTTCGCTCACTCACAACTCGAAGATGCATATAAAACCTTATACTACACACATACATATATACATACATACATGCTACACACACACACACACACACACACACACACACGTATTTTTGTGTAAAAGTTTAAAACAAAAACAAAAATAAAATATAAACTACTGATAAATATGAAATATAATGAAATAAAAATAATTTCCGAACTATAGTAACATGTCTTTTTATAAATATTTCCTTACAACGTTTTTTACAGATACAAAATTACTTAAATACTACTGTGGGCAACAAGTAGTAAGACTTTATTTATAATTTGAAAATTCTTTATTTATTCTCCCACATGTATTTTGTTCCCCTCAAAGTAATCCCCCCGGTCCAAAAAAAAAAATGTGCCAACATTTTTTCCGTTCCTCGTAACAGTATTTAAAGTCGATTGCTGGAATAGCCTTCAATATGCGCAGCGATTCACGTTTAATATCATCAATTGACTCAAAATGGTTTCCTTTGAGCTGTAGTTTGACCTTGTTGAACATCCAGATGTCACATGGAGCTAAATCAGGTGAATACGGTGGTTGTGGAACGATATTTTAATTTTTGGCGAAAAACTCACAAAGAATCAATGCCGTATGCGATGGTGCATATCTAGAAAATTCAGTGATTTTCGTACCAATCGAGCATTTACTTTTCATAGCCCGAAATTTAAATAAAAAAGTATTACTACTTTTTGCCCACAGTAGTATATACATATATAATATTACGCAATATTAGCACAATAGAAAAACAAATAAATACATTTTGTTGCGCTTTTGGTGGTAACGAAAATTTAAATTCTTTTTAAGAAATTGTTTTATTTTTATAAAATATATAATAAACAAAATGTTTGTAATCTTTAATTTAAATTATTAAAAACCAATTTTTTTTCGTTAAAGATTTTAAACCTCTGCAATCTTTTTTTTTTACTGTTTGTTTTATATTTTAAATCTTCTCTTACGAGACTAACAAAATGTGTTTAAATCTTAAAAATACTACGATAATCGAACAGTTTCTTAAACTGTATTTATGTTAGGCGGTCCTAATAATTATCGCTGGATAGGACGGTCCGTTTACGACGAAAGGCGGGTTCTTTTTATACCCTGTACCCATTGAAAATGGGTAAAAAAGGGTATATTAAGTTTGTGTAAATGTCTGTCCGTCTGTCTGTTTGAACCCAAAGAACTTCCAAACTATAAGAGCTAGAGACACCAAATTTGGTATGTAGGTTCCCATATAGCGTACTATGATCGAGTTTATTTCAAACTTTGGATGGCACACTTCTCATATCTCAGCTTCTGTAAGCACTAGAGACTTGTAATTTGGAACATTTAAGCATCGATATAAAACAGTCCTGAAAAAATGGTATCGATTGAATCAAAAACAAAAAAGTTATTAAACAATTAATTTTCACAACATATACGTTGACTTAGCGTGGGCTAGCATGCGTCATCAAGAGCTGTCTATGTGTAGATTTACAAACCCGCACACACACACATGCACTTAACGAGCATGTATGCGATCGAGCGCGTAGCTTGTGGTCTAATTTTTCACATACACATATGCATACGCATACAAACTATAAGTAAAAAGCGCAAAACTTGTGGATCAGAGAAGGAGAGGAGGACAATGTTATTATAGAGCGAATACATACATACACACACGTGCACGAAGGAATAGGACAGCAAGTGTGACCAAGGCGAGTGCGAAGCACATAAGAACAGTTACATTTTATTCAAGGGTGCAGGGTATTTTACT